>OX459032.1:15533383-15713173 GCA_949775025.1 Tricholauxania praeusta
AATGATCGCCTCAGAGCACACTAATTTTCAGCGCATTATATGGCGAAACTCACTACAAGAACCGCTACAAGAATATCGAATGCTAAGAGTTACATATGGTGTAGCTTCGAGTGCGCATCACGCTGTAAAAGCTCTTCAACAAACCGCTATTGAGTCTCAAAAAGAATATCCTCTCGCTTCTAGCATCATTCTAAGAGATTTTTACATGGATGATATTCTTACTGGAAGTTCATCAGAACATCAGCTTGATGACCTACGTAAACAAATATCTTCAATTTTGGCAACAGGATGTTTTGAGCTCCGGAAATGGGCATCTAATACCTCGCTGGTGCTTCAAAATATCCCTAGTGCCGATCATGACAAAAATATTGCACATTTACTCGCTGAAGACGATACTGTACGCGCGTTAGGTCTCATGTGGAATTCAAAAGAGGACTTTCTGTACTTCGTTGTTGATTTGGGACCACCGCCACCTATCTTAACTAAAAGAACGCTCCTATCGGATTCTTGTCGTCTTTTTGACCCTACTGGAAAACTTGCTCCTGTCACGCTGATACCAAAAATACTCTTCCAACGCTTATGGCAGCTGAATATCGATTGGGATGACCCAGTTCCAGATGACATCGCTACCTATTGGTTAGATCACCGCAAAGGCTTACCCATTTTAAGCAAGTTACGAATTCCAAGATGGTTGGGGACTGGAGCAGAAGGCTCAGTTACCGATTTGCATTGTTTCGCGGATGCTTCAGAGTCAGCATACGCTGCCGTCGTATATGCACGCACTCAACACGCTGATGGGACGATAACAGTAGCTTTGGTAAGTGCAAAAACTAAAGTTTCTCCTCTTCGATCTATTTCTATAGCTAAACTGGAACTCTGTGCCGCCACGCTAGTTTCTTCGCTTGTAAAGAATGTGCGCCAATCATTTTCACCGCTTGTTGCTAACATTTACGGATGGACCGATTCAATGAACGCTTTAGCCTGGTTGCGAAGTTATCCTAATCGTTGGTCAGTTTTCGTCGCGAACCGCATCGCAAAAGCTCAAGATGTCATACCAGCAGAGAATTGGTTTCATGTTACTTCAGGCCACAATCCAGCGGATTGTGCATCTAGAGGTATTCATCCAACAAAGTTAGACTCGCATGAATTATGGTGGTCAGGGCCACCATGGCTTAAGCTTAAAACCGAGTGCTGGCCAGCTCAACCATGCCAGCCGCCAACGAGCTGAGCAAGAATTACGACGGAAAAGGACGATTCTTTTCACTAATTCCGAAATAACAACTTGGACTTTGCTTAACGTGTACTCATCTTTTATTCGCTTAAAGCGCATCACCGCAATTTGTAGCCGGTTTATTAACAATTTAAAGTGCAAACAATGTGGTGACCTAAGCTCTTTAAACAACGGGCCGTTGGGTAAACAAGAGATCTTAGCTGCTGAACAATTTTGGATAAAACATGTGCAATCAATCGCATATACTTCAGAGATTATTTCTTGCCGAAATGAAAAGCCTGTCTCAGTCCGCAGTACCATTAAAAGGCTAAACGTATTTCTTGATACCAATGGGTTACTAAGGGCTGGAGGTCGTTTGCTTCACGCTCCGATAACTGTCGACGCAAAGTTTCCGATAATTCTACCATCAAAGTCACCAATATCTACTATTATAGTCAATGATCTTCACAAAATGCTATTACATGGCGGCCCTCAACTAATGCAAACTACACTGCAACGCCGATATTGGATAGTTGGCGCCAGAAACTTAATACGCAAAATATATCGCAGTTGCACTACCTGCAGACGGCAAAGTGCTACTCAACTTCAGCAGGTTATGGCTAATCTTCCCAGATTTCGAGTGAGCAGTGGACGGCCATTCTTACGCACTGGTCTCGACATGGCTGGGCCATTTCATATAAAATTCAACAAGGGGCGTGGTGCCAAAATATTTAAGGCCTATGTAGCTGTATTCATTTGCATGGCTACAGGTGCTATGCATCTCGAACTCGCAGGAGACCTAACTTCTCAAACATTCATTGGGGTATTGAAGCGCTTCACATCTCGTCGAGGTCATTGCCAAAATTTCTTTTCGGACAATGGGACGAATTTTATTGGCGCAGAACGAGAGCTTCAAAGAGTATTTATTCAGGCCATGCTTGACGAAAACATCAAAAATTTTCTAGTCAACAATAATACCGACTGGAACTTTAACGCACCCAATGCTCCGCACATGGGAGGCTATTGGGAGATAGCTGTCAAGAGAGTGAAGTTTCATTTAAAAAGATCTGTAGGTCTTTCATTGTTGACCTATGAAGAATTTCTAACTGTTCTTACAGAAATAGAGGCATGCGTCAACTCCCGACCACTTTGCCCAATTTCAACGGACGCCTCCGATCTGGAAACGCTTACTCCAGGTCACTTTTTAATCGCAGAACCGCTCAACGTGCTACCTGAACCAGCAATGCTAGATTTTAAGGGTAGCTTAAATCAAAGATGGCAACTTCTCTCGCAAATTCGCAACCACTTTTGGAGACGCTGGCACTTAGAATATTTGTCAACTTTGCAGAAAAGAGCTAAATGGATTCGCCCACGCATGAACGTGAAAGTGGGCGACCTCGTCGCAATTAGAGATGACTTCATTCCACCAGCCAAGTGGAAGCTTGCAAGAATAATCAAGTGCCACCCTGGAGTTGACGGTAAAATACGTGTAGTCGATCTAAAAACGGCTTTTGGAGTGCTTACACGACCAGTTGTAAAGCTAGCTCCAATATTGGCGGAATCCGAGCAAGTATCTTAATGTTAATGTTTTATTAAAAATCATTGCTTATGTATAAGCAATTTAAATTTCGCTTATCATTGTAATTTTGAATATTTTGAGTTTAAAATCATTGAATTAATTTTGTTTATTTGATTCGTTTTGTATTCTTGATAAATAGTTTCAATACTATAAAATTTACATAGTGATACACAGATAAATGTAATTCTAATTGGACTATTAGTCCAAGGAGGGCGGTATGTTCACGCCGAACGTGATTATGTGTAGTTACCCTATGTAATTTTTATAACTGTATTCTTTGTCCAGTTAAGCATCATATTTTTTTTGTAAAGAGAATTTCTTATGTATGAATAGTTTAAGTTGATACAAGTTAGTCAGTAATAAATGAACCGTGATACAGTCCACTCGCATATTTTAATTACTCACGCCGCAACGCCAACAATATTATATTATATTATATTATATTATATTATATTATATTATATTATATTATATTATATTATATTATATTATATTATATTATATTATATTATATTATATTATATTATATTATATTATATTATATTATATTATATTATATTATATTATATTATATTATATTATATTATATTATATTATATTATATTATATTATATTATATTATATTATATTATATTATATTATATTATATTATATTATATTATATTATATTATATTATATATTATATTATATTATATTATATTATATTATATTATATTATATTATATTATATTATATTATATTATATTATATTATATTATATTATATTATATTATATTATATTATATTATATTATATTATATTATATTATATTATATTATATTATATTATATTATATTATATTATATTATATTATATTATATTATATTATATTATATTATATTATATTATATTATATTATATTATATTATATTATATTATATTATATTATATTATATTATATTATATTATATTATATTATATTATATTATATTATATTATATTATATTATATTATATTATATTATATTATATTATATTATATTATATTATATTATATTATATTATATTATATTATATTATATTATATTATATTATATTATATTATATTATATTATATTATATTATATTATATTATATTATATTATATTATATTATATTATATTATATTATATTATATTATATTATATTATATTATATTATATTATATTATATTATATTATATTATATTATATTATATTATATTATATTATATTATATTATATTATATTATATTATATTATATTATATTATATTATATTATATTATATTATATTATATTATATTATATTATATTATATTATATTATATTATATTATATTATATTATATTATATTATATTATATTATATTATATTATATTATATTATATTATATTATATTATATTATATTATATTATATTATATTATATTATATTATATTATATTATATTATATTATATTATATTATATTATATTATATTATATTATATTATATTATATTATATTATATTATATTATATTATATTATATTATATTATATTATATTATATTATATTATATTATATTATATTATATTATATTATATTATATTATATTATATTATATTATATTATATTATATTATATTATATTATATTATATTATATTATATTATATTATATTATATTATATTATATTATATTATATTATATTATATTATATTATATTATATTATATTATATTATATTATATTACCTAAATATGCGCCTTAAATAGAATTTTTGTAGACTAAACCATGCCTCTTAATATAAAAGCTACGTGGTGTAAATTCCATGTGAATCGATGCTGTGGTCTTTGGGAAAATGCTGTTTTAAAATATTTTTGTATGAGGGCCACCCTAAATATGCAGCCTAAATAAAAGTCTCATAGACCTAACTATGTCTCTTAATATAAAAGACACGTGGTGTAAATTTCATGTGAAACGATGGAGTGGTGTTTGTGAAAATGCTATTATAAAAAAAAAAATTGTGTGAGGCCCACCCTAAATAGAAGTTTTATAGACTAAGCCATGCCTCTTAATATAAAAGCTACGTGGTGTAAGTTCCATGTGAAATGATGGAGTGGTGTTTGTGAAAATGCTATTATAAAAAAAAAGTTTTATGAGGGCCACCCTAAATAGAAGTTTTATAGACTAAGCCATGCCTCTTAATATAAAAGCTACGTGGTGTAAATTCCATGTGAATCGTTGCAGTGGTCTTTGGAAAAATGCTATTATAAAAAAAATTGTATGAGGGCCACCCTAAATATGCACCCTAAATAGAATTTTTTTAGTTTACCCCCTATTCTCAGACCTACGAAATATAAACAAAAAATTTCATTAGAATTGGTCAATCCGTTTGGGAGGAGGACGGTAACAAACACTGTGACACAAGAATTTTATATATTAGATATTATGACATACGGTTTTATGTATAATTAAATAAAAGTTGAGTTACAATAAGTGTTTAAGATGTGAAGTAGGTAGATGAAAATTGAATAGCACTGAGATTATTTTAGTCAATATGTTGATTTCAACATCATACCTGTATGATGTTGAGTTACAATAAGTGTTTAAGATGTGAAGTAGGTATATGGAAATTGAATAGCACTGAGATTATTTTAGTCAATATGTTGATTTCAACATCATACCTGTATTGAAGATTTATGAACAAATTCAAAATACGTTCCGAATAACAATCCGTCAAAAGGTATTTAAAAGATGAAATGACTTACTTTACATTGTTTTTTAAGTTAAACAAAGTTTAACGTTTTTTTTTTTTTTTTTGTTCTGCATATTATTTTCATTAAGGTATTAGAGAGAAAAAAACGTACAGAGAAAGATTAACTCCGACTACACTAGAAAATAAAAATACTTGTGGGTGAAATGAACAGATCAAAAACTTCGATATGCAGGTAGCCCGAATAAAACAGGTAGTTTCGATTTCTGAATATTTCGGGAAAAAAAAACAAATAGAAATTTATTGCCTCCTTCATTTATGAAACTTTTTATTACCCGTTCATTTACGCAAATTCCTTAAGTTTTTTTGTTGATATGAAAATTGATTCTAGAGCGACAATTCATAAGGATTTTAGTTCACCGAAACAAAAAGCAATACGCTCAAAATAAATTTTGAAAAAACGATGCAGCACAGTAAACGGTGCCTTCGAAAAATTAAATATTCGAAAAGCAATATTTCCTTTGCTTTTGATATATTTTTTTGCCTCAAAAAATCAATCTGTCACCTTAAAAATCCATTTTCGGTCTCTGCCCATCGATTCGTGCAATAAAATTTTTTTCGAAAAATGGGTCCAAAAAACCCTTTTAAGAGGGTCGAGAACCTCTTCTGTCACTGTAAAAATCCATTTCTGGTTTTTTCTCATCAAATCGTGCAACAAATTTTTTTTCGAAAAATGGGTCCAAAAAACCCTTTTAGGAGGGTCAGGGACCTCACTTGTCACCTTCAAAATCCATCTTCGGCCTTTTCCCATCGATGCGTGCAGTAAAATTTTTTTGAAAAATGGGTCAAAAAAACCCTTTTAGGAGGGTCGGAGACCTCACTTGTCACCTTCAAAATCCGTTTTCGGCCTTTTACCATCGATTCGTGCAATAAAAATTTTGTTTCGAAAATTGTGTCCAAAAAAAACCCTTTTAAGAGGGTTGAGGACCTCTTCTGTCACTGTCAAAATCCATTTTCGGCCTTTTCCCATCGAATTGAGCAACTAAATTTTTTTCAAAAAATGGGTCCAAAAACCCTTTTTAAGAGGACCGAGGACCTATTCTATCACAGTAAAAGTCCATTTCTGGTTTTTTCTCATCAAATCGTGCAACAAAAGTTTTTTCCAAAAATGGATCCAAAAAACCCTTTTAGGAGGTTCGGGGACCTCACTTGTCACCTTCGAAATCCATGTTCGGCCTTTTTCCATTGATTCGTGCAGTAAAATTTTTTTCGAAAAATGGGTCCAAAAAACCCTTTTAGGAGGGTCGGGGACCCCACTTGTCACCTTCAAAATCCATCTTCGGCCTTTTCCCATCGATTCGTGCAATAAAACTTTTTTCGAAAAATGGGTCCAAAAAACCCTTTTAGGAGAATCGGGGACCTCACTTGTCACCTTCAAAATCCATTTTCGGCCTTTTCCCATCGATTCGTGCAGTAAAATTGTTTTCAAAAAATGTGTCCAAAACACCTCCTAAGGTCGGTCGGGAGCCTCCCCTGTCACTCCTAAAAACCATTTTCGGCCTTTTTCCATTGATGCGTTGAGCAAAATTTTTTAAAAAATATAAGTGCGTAATTATCATAAATTTTTTTCTTTTCTGAAATATGTTAAGTATTTTCCTTTGGATTTTATTATCAATAATCCTAAGTGTTCTCCTTTGAAATTTTTTGCTTAGTGATCCATGATATTATTTTAGGATTTTTTTCGTTTTTCATACAAAAAAAAAATTTTATTTTCGCCTTTTGAATAATAAAAGTCAAAAAAAACCCTTTGCATGTGACTGCTAAAAATATCAGTTAAAAAAAAACTTTTAAGTAAAACTTTTATTAATAAAAGTCAAAAAAAAATTTTATGAAAAATTTTTTCATAAAAGTTTAAATTTTAGGAAGGCTGTGAAGAGAGGGAGTGCAGTGGTCACCTTTTTTTCAATAGTAGGTGGTGCCATGCCCCTAACGGAAAATACGTTGCCACGGCTAAACTACTGGACCGATTTTAATTCAATTTGGTTTGGAAATAGACTGAAACACAAGAAAAGTAATTAGAAGCTCTTAATTCTTAAATGGGGCGTGGCATAACCCATAAAGCATGGGTGGATAATATCTATATTTCAGAATTTAAATCGAAAAAAAATGATAAAACTGCACGTTCCAATTCAAAAAACTTTACTATCAAAATGTAAGGGGTTTGCGTTCCAAGACGCAAGATACCTTTTTATCAACTCAGAATTTCTCTGAGGATATTATCGTGTTTACCGAAGCTTGGTTAAACAACACTTTTCTCAATATGGAACTTTTTGATAATAGTTTCCATGTTTTTAGAAGAGACAGACACTTGGAAGATCTTTCTTCTGTTGGTGGAGGCGTCTTAATAGCCATAAAAAATCATTTAACCAGTTCATTAGTTGAAATTGCCTGTGCATCTAATATTGAACTGTTATGTGTTAAGGTCACACATTGTAACTCTAATTTATACATTCTTAACACTTATGTTCCTCCAAATAGTAGCGCAGATGTCTACGAATGTCTTTCGATGGCCGTAGAATCATTATATAAATAGGCAATCTCTAAACGGTTGCACCACTTTTTCTCAGCCATAGCACAACGTAATCGCTCAATTTTTTTTTTGTTGGAAAGGTTGTAAGGAGAAGGGGGGACATGTATACTTTGTTTTTCAATAGTAGGCGGTGCCACGCCCCTAAAAAGGAAAAACGTTTCCTTGGCTAAACTAATGCACCGATTTTGATGAAATTTTGTTTGAAAATAGATTGAATCCTAAGAAAGATTATTAGAAACTTTGATTTCTAACAAGGGGCGTGGCATCGCCTGAAATGAGAAAAAAACGCTATCACGGCAGTGCCACTGCACCGATTTTGATGAAATTTGGTATGTATGTAGATGGATTGGATCTTAAGAAAAAATATATTTTTTTTAGTGGGCGGTGCCACGCCTCTTATAGGAAAATACGTCATTACTACTAAACTAATGGACCGATTTTGATGAAATTTTGTTTGAAGATAGATTGAATCCTAAGAAAGATTATTAGAAACTCTGATTTCTAAAAAGGAGCGTGACATCGCTCAAATGTGGAAAAACGCTATCACGGCTGTGCCACTGCACCGATTTTGATGAAATTTGGTATGTATATAGATTGAATCTTGAGTAAAAGTATATTTTTTAGTGGGCGGTACCACGCCTCTTACAGGAAAATACGTCGTTACTACTAAACTAATGGACCGATTTTGGTGAAATTTTGTAAGGATATAGATTGAACCCAAAAAAATATTTCTAAGTACTCAAATTTTTTAGGAGGCGTGGCAACGCCCGTAATGGGAAAAAAATGGTGTCATTGCTGTGCCACTACACCGATTTTGATAAAATTTGGTATGTAGATAGATTGAATCTTGAGTAAATATTTTTTATGAGTGGGCGGTTCCACGCCTCTTACAGGAAAATACGTCGTTACTACTAAGCTAACGGACCAATTTTAATGAAAGATTTCTAAACACTCAAATTTTTTAAAGAGGCATGGCAGCACCTCCAACAGGAAAAATCATTTTCACTGTTAAGCTAATGAACCGATTTTGATGAATTTGGTACAGATATAGATTGCGCCCTAAGTAAGAAAAAGAGATAGTATTAGGGATGTAGCAACATGGTACTATAAATTTTTGGAGCGATGACAAAAAATTACTCTTTCCAGTTCAGTTTTGAATACTATAATGGGAAGTCCATAAATTACGTGAGTCAAAATAGGGGGGGAGAGGGTCCGGAAAAATCTCTCCAAATCTCACAAAGAGGGAGGGGGGTCAATAAAAATCTCACGTAAACTTTTTGATACAGAGCCTAAGCATTATTATAGCAGATTACATTTAAAAATTACAAGTCAAGTCTCATGAATGGGAGGGGGGGGGGGGTCCCGTCAGAACTCACCAAATCTCATCAAGGGGAGGAGAGGGGGGGGGTCCGAATTTTCAAAAATACACCTCACGTAATTAATGGACAGCCCGTAATCGAATCTTAGAGTTGAGACATGCAACAGCTTCTTACTCTTTGTTTGTGAGAGAGTGAGGACTATCTATACATCCATCCTTTTTTAACTGCCATAACACAACATAATCGCTTAGTTTTTTTTTTGTTGCAATAGTTATGAAGAGGACCAGTGCAGAATGTGAATTTTTTTTAATAGTAGGCGGAGCCACGCCTTCATCAGGAAAATACGTTTCCACGGTTAAACAAGTGGACTGATGTTGGTGAAATTTGATTTGGAGATAGATTGGAACCTTAAAAAAGGTATTAAAATCTTCAAGTTTATTAAGGAGGCATCGCTACTAATGGGAAAGAGCGGTATAACGGCAGTGCCACTACACCGATTTTGATGAAATTTGGTATGAAGATAGATTGAATCTTGAGTAAAGATATTTGTTTTGAGTGAACTGTACCACGTCCCTAACAGGTAAAATTGTTTTACTACTAAGCTAATAGACCGATTTTGATGAGATTCAGAAATAGATTGAACCCTGAGGAAACGCATTTGTTTAAAATGGAGGGGGCCGCCCTTTCAATAGGAAAATATGTTTTAGCAACTTAACTAATGGACCGATTTAGATGAAATTCAGTATGGAGATAGATTAAAGATTTTTTTTATGTGGGTGGTGCCACGCTCTTAACAGGAAAATATGTTTCCTTAGCTAAACTAATTGAATGACTTTGATGAAATTAGGTATGTATATTGAACTCTAATAAGATATAGGGATAGGGCAACATTTGAGAATGATTTTTATTTTTAAAAGCGATGACAAAAAAAGCTCTTTCTCATATCAGTTTTTTAATACCAAAAGCATTTTTAATGGTTGAATTTCAACCGCTGGGCGAACTCTAGTATATTATTAATGAACTAGACACTAATGACGACATTTTGTTGTTAGGTGACTTTAATCTGCCTGACCTAAAATGGACTCCTTCGGACGATGGTACATATTTTTATGCATCTTGTCCAAAAACTCGACAACAACAAATTTTTGTTGACGAAATACTTTCAAATTTACAACAAGTAAGTTGTATAACTAATTGCCATGGACGACAACTTGACTTAGTCTTGGCTACAAATAGTAGCAATGTTGTTGTAAAAAATGCTATCCATGCTCTGTCAACGGTAGATTCCTATCATCCACCTTTGAGTATTGTGTACCAATCTGACAATGAAAATTTGACTAATGCATGTTCATCCATTAATACTTACAAATTCAATTTCAAGAAAGCTGACTTTTTAAAATTGAATGAAAATTTAAGAAATAAATTAGACGACTTACTCATTTTTTTTAATAACAATACATTTGATGATTGCATTAAATTTTTCTATGGTGAACTTTTTTCTGCCATAGCATTGTCGGTTCCATATACAAAGAAGTACGTGAATAATTCCTCGTACCCCTGGTATACAAAGGATTTGAAAAAAGTTTGCAATGGCCGTAATAGGGCATGGAATAAATACGTTTGTAGCCAGGACCGTAATGACCTTGTTGCTTATCAGCGAGTGTTTCTTGAATTTAAAGATATGTCAGCTTTGGTTTATTCTGAATATTTGAATAAAAATAGGCTGAATATTCTTCATGACCCCAAGAATTTTTGGGGTTTTATTAATTCTAAAAAAAATCTGACGGGTTTCCATCTGAGCCGGGTTGTTTGCTAATTTGTTTAATGAATCGTTTTCTAGAGATTTATTTAGCCCTGAAATCAACTATTTTGAATATATGGATAGCGACCCTTTAGTTTCTGTTAATGAGATATCTTTCTCTCCTGACCTCATAGAGAAATATATTTCATCTGTTGATGATGACTTCAACTCCGGGCCGGATGGTATTCCTGCGACAGTTTTAGTAAACTGCAGCTCTGTGCTGAGTTAGCCCCTCAGTATTTTATTTAATAGATCAATTCAAGAAAGCTATTTTCCTAAATTTTGGAAAAATGCATACATTAGCCCCATTTTCAAGAAAGGGTGTAAAAATGATGTTTCAAACTACAAGCCCGTGGCTAAGTTATCATCAATACCGAAAATTTTTGAACATATTATATACGATCAGGTTAAGGTGTGCTGTGGTGAAGTCATAACAACTCGTCAGCATGGTTTTGTTAATGGCTGATCTACAGCTTCTAACCTCCTTGATTTCACTTCTTTTGCATTAAGCTCTTTAGACTCTGGTGGGCAAGTTGACTGCATCTACACTGACTTCAGTAAAGCATTTGACAAATTACCACATAATTTGATTTTGTTTAAGTTAAAGAAGCTTGGATTTCCCTTAAGTTTTGTCAGCTGGATTGAATCTTATTTATCTGATCGCTCGTATCAAATAAAATTTAGGAGAGTGTTTTCCTCCCCATTTAGCGCGACATCAGGTGTTCCACAAGGAAGCCACCTGGGGCCGCTCCTGTTCATTTAGCATTAATGACGTTACACATGTTATTAAAAACTCCCATCTGTTAGTATATGCAGATGACATGAAAATTTACAGGAACGTAAAGGGGCTGGTGACATTTCTCCACTTCAGTCTGACTTGAAATCCTTTGAAGTTTGGTGTTCTAAGAATAACTTACATCTTAATCCTGATAAATGCCAAGCTATGATTTTTACCAGGAAGAAAACTATTGTGGAATTTGATTATAAATTAAAAGATAAAAATATTTGTCGTGTCGATGTAGTCAAAGACCTAGGTATACATTTTGATACTAAGTTGACTTTTAATGAGCATATTAATCAAATTTGTAAAAAATCCTCATTTCTGCTTGGCTTTATTAAGAGGTGGGCAAAAGAATTTAATAGCCCTTTAGTAACGGTGACTTTATATAATACAATAGTGCGCCCTCACTTAGAGTACGCTAGCCAAGTATGGCCACCATTTTATAATATTCATATAAATAGAATTGAAAGAATTCAAAAAAATTTTATTCGTTTTGCTCTCAATGGCTTAAATTGGATTGACCCTTTAAACCTTCCTCCTTATGAGGATCGTTTAAAGTTATTACATATGCAGTCTTTGAGCTCGCGTAGAAATATTGCGGATATACTTTATCTGCATCAACTTGTAACTGGGTCTCTTGCTGCACCAGAGCTTCTTAACTATATACATTTTAATAGTAATCGGAGGAGTACTCGTAACTCTTATCAGTTATTTTACCAACCGGTTAGTAGAACTAATTATATGGCTACAGCTCCTTTTAATCGCATGACAACTCTTATTAATAATTGCGAAGTTTATAACATTAGCTTGTCAAAAGGTCAACTCAAGCTTAGACTGAAAACTAACTGTAGCTAAATTTGTAGCTTAATGGTGGTGTGAACTTTTTTGTTTGTGTTGTCCGAGCCCCACAGCATGCTGGGTAAATTTTTTCTAACATTTATGCCTTGGACCACGTAAATTTATACATATAATTATTTTAATATCTATGTAAATAGCATAAGAGCAATTAAATTGAAATGGTTTTTATTAATATAAAAATAATATTTAATTAAAAGTTATTTAATCTAATTTAATAGTAAATGAGTTTAATTAGCGACTGATTTATTTACGACTTCAACTTAACAACTGCGCGCACAGCCAAGACTAAAAAACGACTGTTACGACTGAACTGCTGAACATCATCGGCGGCTGCTTAATACTGCTGCACATAACTGCTGACAACTGCTGACAACTACTGACTGCGACATAGGAAAGGTGGACCTTCTTACATGTATATGTCTATTTTTACATGGTTTGAGTGGGTATGTTGAGAAAGTGCGATAAAGCTAAGAAAAAATTATAAAATAAATAACAAATTAATGTGCATGATAATTTTTTCTATTCCATTTTTTATTGAATAAGCTTTTTACTTGGTATATAGCTTTTTACTTGGTATAAAGCTTCAATGCTAAATAGCTAATAAGGTTATAATAGCTGTTGTAGCTAAACTCTATTATTATTACCTCTCTTCACAGCCCTCCTACAAAACAAAAAAATTAAGCGATTATGATTATGGATGCTTACCAACTGCCAATTTATACATAGATATCTAAAGGTAGGCGCCGTTTTATGGTCGCCATTTCCTTAAAAAAAATATTCAAAAACACCCGTTCGCATATGAAAGCTCTTGAGCATACGAACATTTTGACACCTCAAAAACATTTTTCCGCTGCGCTCAATTTTGGGCAGACCACTGTGCCGGTTGACATGGAACATCCCATAGGTATTTTTAACGATGTGTCAAAGTTGATGTACATATGTATTTGCATTCCACTGTGATAACGCAAAAAAGTGGTGCTTTTTACTCCTTTTTTTAACTATTGTGAAGTAATTTAAATATTTTGTTTTTTTTTTTTAATACAAATGGAAAAAATTGATGATGGTACGTATAATGTAATTTAACTTAAAACATTTAAATTTATTTTGGTTTTCTGTGAAAAAAATCTAAAATTGAAATGAGACCTCTGAGTTTTCAAAGATTTTTAAGTTTCCAAATTTGTGTAAGCTTTTAAACTTTTAAAATGTAAACAAATTTCAAGTTTACAGCTTTGAAACCGCAAAAATTATTCAAAACATGTATATCTGACTCCCAATGACAGCAACTTTACACAAAATGCTGATTCATTCAAAGGAAATTATAGAAGGTTTAGTTCTTCCTGTTGGTTGTTTTGGAAAAAACATGTTTTGTGTTTTTTTTTTATTGTTTTTAATAATTTTTTCATAAAATTAATGCCATTTTCATTGCTAATATTCAACATATCATGTTATTATCTGATAATTTTGCCTTCTGTATTGATTTTTGTGTATTTATCGTTGTTGATGACGCTGGTGTGTTGTGGCTGAACTCGAATGAATCTTCCTCATTGAATTTTCAGCGACTTGTTGTTTGTACACATAATCCCAAGTAGCAGAAGCCTTCGCCTTGGGCGTACGTTATGTTTTGTAGTCGGTGTTTCCTTCTTAACTGGAGTTAAATCACGTTTGGTGAACTAAAGTATATCAGTTTGTTAGATTTTTGTTTCAGTAGTATCTAGTTTACGCAAAATTTTTCAACTTGATATTTACCTTTTCAGAAATTGTTGCGGAGCACGCCTATTGGGTTTCGGTAATTTGCTGCTTACTTCCGCGGCTTTCATTCGGGTGTCTGTTTTGGTGGTGTGAGGGCGTTTGGTCCATCGCGTTCAAGATTTTCCTTAGCCTTCGCATGACTTAGACCCTGTGCAAAAAGAAACAACAACAAACATTAATAAACAATTGCTAACAGAGTACTATAGTAGTAGTGGTACTTACATTCTCCGGATCTGTCTGGATACGCTGATATAGCTCCTCCGGTGATATCTTATGGAAATCGATATAAAACTACTGCTTGAGATCATCTAAGTTCTCCTTGCTGCCTTAGCCGGCATCTTGCGTCTCGACTGTTGTTGTTAATTGTGTTGAGAATTCCAGTTTGTATTTCATTGATTTCTTCAATGAAGATTAGCGGCTTATCTGTGAATTTTGAGATAGAAGGAAAGTGGATATATAACATTTTTACATTAATCTATCAAAATACCTGTGAATTCGGCCAAAAATGTGCCAAAGCTTGCACCGCCAAATAATTTTCGCTATTTTTTTATTTTTTGACACATTAACCCATATCGTACCAAAATATTCAGCATACTTTTTTTTAAAAAAAAGTTGTAATGAGGTGGTAAATTGTGTGGAAAAAATGCCGGAAAATAAGTTTGAGGTCGATTGGAAAGTGTACTTAGCCAACATTTTTTTTTGAATTTATTCAGCGCTTGACCTAATCGAAAAGTGTTATTTCTTCAAGATTTTGAATTTTTTAACGATTGGCCTACTAAAAAAATTGCCAAATAGTTACCCTGGGAAGTGGCCATTGATTCGTATACGCATCACCATAATTGAGTGCTATACAAAGCTCACCTAAACAATCTGGATATATAATTTTTATTTTGGAGAGTAACATTAGTCGTTTTGAATCTATTCTGTGTAGGTTTTGTCCACATTGATCAATTTTAATATTTCTGATTGATTTTCAAAAAAGTATCCAAAACAATTGTTTTTTTTTAAACTCCCACTTTATCCTAAAAAGTGGGCGTGACACGAGAAAAGAAATTTTTAAAGAAAAGCCAATGCATTAAAATTAAATATAATAGATATAAGCCTTCGAATTTTTTGTTATATTATGATGAAAAAAATGTCCAAACATGAGCAATTTTCGTGATTCGTTAACGAACCAAAGGTACGATATGGGTTAAGCTTATTTTTGATGTGTAAAAGAGCAAGCTATTCATCACATACAGCTTTCCTTGTTTGAGATAGCGTATAAGTATGTTAGTGAACAACAGATTTTGTTTCAATGTGTTTGTAACTCCGTTAGAGCTGTCTAGCTGGGAGAACGATACAAAGAAATGACAAAGGAGGTACATACTAGCGATCATGTACGTCAGTCAAAAAAAAAATATGGCCACTGACTGACACTCAACCACAAAGCACACATTGACGCCAATCTCTTTATTTCTACATACATACTTTGAATTGACATTATGAACTAATTGCTTTGGTTTTCCGGGTAAGTGCGCAAAAATTTAGAAGAAACGATACATAATTTTAAAGTAAAAGAACTAAGCTTTTTTGGACTTATAAAAAAATTTGGGTTATTAACACATTTATTCAAAAAATAACAGTTGTTTGAAAGAATATTTGTAAATATTTCAGAAAAATCAACACATCTTCAAAACCATAGGTCAAATTTGAAAAATAATAATTTGGACATAAGTCTAGGGGTTTCCTTTTCAACCGACAAAGTGCGAATTAAGAGTAAAAGGAAGCATAAAAACATCCGACTTGCCCTCATACTTGTGCCTGAACTTGTAGAGCATTTCATTTGCAGTTGTAGCGATCTCTTTTCTTGCTGTTTTTCGTTTCGTTTTGATTTGTGATTTGCGTACATAAAAACTTAGTTGACTTGCAATGTGGCAAGCATAGACAAACTAGACCGGAAACTCTTGTTCTTCTTCTCACGTATTGATTGTCAAATGTTTTGAGATACAGAGGTACCGTATGTTAAAAAATCAAATTCCACGAATTCGTACCTGATTTGTGGGTGTTTTTCGGGTAAATGTGATTTTTCCAGGGGAATTTGATATGATGAAATTAATTAATCAGCCATGTTCTGCAAATCAATCGAAATTGAATCGAAATCGAATTCTCAAATCGATGTGTTTAGCATCGAAAAATGTTTGTTTTTGGTAAATATTTTGAAAGTTTGACAGTTTTCCTATTTTCCATAACGTACACATTTTTGGAATAGCGAACAATTGAATTTTATTAAAAAAAAAGTGTTCAGCGTTTTGATTGCAGTTTTTTTTATTGAATCGTGAAAATCCTTCGAACGAAAGGATAAAAAGGAAAATTTTAAGAGACCATTCTAATCCATTTGCCATTCCAGATGCTGCGTAAGTACTTATCGCTTACTTATTAAATTATGTAAATAAATCTATACAAATAGAAATAAACATTTCTTTGCAGTTTTATAGCGTATTATCGGCTAAATAAAGATGCTTTCAAAATGATATTGGAGGAAATTGGATCTTTTGTTCAACAATGTTCAATTCCTTTAATGCTTCAATTAAGCGCAGCACTTAGGAACTTGGTGGAAGGCGGATATCAAAGAGCAGTTGGGAAGGATGCTGATATAGCTTTAGGAAGAAGCACTGTTTCGAAAGTGTTGACTAAAATGATACAAGTGAAGGAAATGAAACTTTGTCCGAAGTGGATAAAGTTGAATATGTCTGACGATGGACGCCTAAATGCTATGGTTGTAAGTTGATTGTTAACTTAGAGTTTACCCAATTTTAATATTTTATATATTGCAGATATGTGACTGAGCTGTCGATGCTTGTCGCCCTGGCTCCAGCCATGACTGACTCGCATTCTTATGTTTTCCCCTAAATTTTACAATTAATTAAATTAATATTAAATACAAAAATTGCACGAACTTTATACATACATTTTTATTTAAATTTCAAATTTTATTGATTTCACTTAATGAAAGCTGATCGAATTGAAACAGATAGCAAATCGATAATATTGATTTACAGTTGTTCTGTTCCATTTCGATTCGAACATACAATCCGAATTGAATCGATTTAAAATCGACCGATCGAAATGTGGAACAATCAAAGTCGATTTCAATTTCGATTTCGATCGAAAACGATTTGCAGAACATGCCTGATTCAGGCATAATAAAAACGAAAATTTTATACAAAAAGAGAAGTATTTGCTTGTTGTTTAATTTTTCGAGCTTAGGACTAGTTGAAATGTAGGAATATATACTAAAGGAAAGTCGATCATTTCATGTTCCTCAGTATGAAATAATTCTTTAAGATGTCCAAAAATAGCGTTTGTCAATGGGCATCGAGAAGATGGAAAATTTGTTTGTATATACATATGCATGTAAGTTTTAATGAGTTTAAAAATGGTTCATGATACATAAAAGCCCAGTCTCTGAAAAGAATTGACTATAATAATGTTGTTTGCAGATGTATGGGACCTATTTGTTTTTTGTTTTATTGGTTGCTGCCCAGTTATACGCCTTAGTGTGCATTCCTGCTTTGCTGCCTAGCAACTTCTATTTATGTTTCAATGGATTTTATGGCCTTTTTGCATAATATGTTTTTCTTATTTGTATCTCTTATATATTTTTGAACTTGTATATTTGTTGATTTAAGACTTCAAATTAGTTACTTTAGCAGTTAAATTATCGAACGCTTTAAGTATTACCTAGGAGGTAGTGCATTTTTTTTAAGCGAAGAAATTTAATAGATGATTTTGACTGAAAGTTAAAAATAAGTAATTTGCAAATTAACACCTCATGCACCATCAACTTCTTTAACATATCAGCTGTTACGTCTATCAAATAAAAATAACGTTCAATAATGACTTCAACAGCAAAAAAAACTCAATTATAGCTTCATAGACTTCATCTCCGATAAAACTTTCCGAATTAATATTATATTTTAAATAAATTCATATCAAAACTTTTAAGATAGCTGTAAAAGATATCATTCACTCAATAACTTTACTTTAGTATAACTTTGAGCTGTAAAAAAAAAAGTTTAGAACTCATGCGGGAAAAATGCGGAAAAAGTTAATCCTGGTTTCACCAAACATTTTCACCTTCAATCTCGCTTTGCAAAAATAAAAACAGTGGCATTCATACTGTAGCAAGGCAATTATACCTGCCCTGGCGACTGCACTGTCCAGATTTTCGAATATACCTCGCGCCGGCGACTGCGCTGTCGTAAATCATGTTGAATTTCACAGCAGCTGTTTTGACAATTCTCATTTAATATTTGCAATTGAAAATCATTGCAAGGAAAATTTTTTGGAGACGCACAATAGAAAGGTAAAAAATATTGCTTATCAAGTTTTTTTTATTTAAAAATAATTGATTTTCAGGATTGGAAATTGAAAACCCTGTGAACACATCGCTTACTTAACTAAATACACTCGCTGAAAGCATTAAACAATCACAAAAAATTATTTCTGCTCCTATGCAAGAAACCTAAATGGCATTTGTCGATCCAATGGTAAACGTAAGCAGGAACAATTTGGCACAAAATCAAAGTAAGCTGCAACACCAGCTGCGCGTGTTGCTGCCCTTTCAAATGTTACACCGAATTCAGCCAAAACGGGAGATGCCAGTTTGCGTGTAGCTGCTTCCGTACGTGTTAAGGCTGAAGTTGGTAAGTTATTTCGATATGTGCTTTGATAAATATTTGGTGTATTTAAATTGATGCAATTGTATTTATTTTTATCTTTCTTTTTTTCAGCTAACAGTGTTCGACCTTTGAAAAAGGCCTGGCTAAAACCCTACTATTTATGCGTGGTTGTCATAAGCGGTAAGTAAAAGCGCTGAAATTCAAATAACGATAACGTGATATAAACATATGTAGCTACATGTTTTATGTAATGCTGTCAATAACATGAACTTTATTTTAAGATCATTTCTCAGTTTAAAAAAATGTGTTGCCAAGTTGCGTATACAAAATCTAATATTTTGATATGTAAAGAGACAGCCAGCGACAAATTTCAATAAAATAAATTATAATAAAAAATATTTGTATATAAAAAGAAATTATCCTATTGAAATTAAATGCTTATCATCTTTAAAGTTAATTATAAAAACATTACATTTCAAAATACACAGGATTGCCAGATGATGAGGACGAAGGTGTGGAATTACTGCTATCACTGCAAGCAAAAACCAATATATTTTTAATAATTTTTATTGACATGTAGAGGCTAATAAGCGACCGCTCGTACTCAATGCTATTTTGGTCACGCTAGCTACATGTTCCTTAAGTTCACCCAATTATGAACCTGCCGCTAAATCGAATATATTTATTTTCGTTTCTACACCACCTGCAGCCAACATTTTCCCATCAGGACTGAATGCAATACTTGCTACAGGCTGTTTGCAATCTGAGAAAACACGAATTAATTTCCTGCTGGAAACACACCATAAGCGCAGTGAAAGGTCTACCGAACCTGTAGCCATATAGATGCCGTTTGGATGAAAAGCAAGACGCTACAATTTTACACTATATTTTTAAAAACTGCACCATTAACAATAATTTAAATCATCTCACTTCGACATCTTGTGTATGCCCAACGTACGATATAAGCGGAAATTCTCTTTCCAGCGACCATAAACGTGCTGTTAAATGTTTTGAGCCAGTTGCTGTATACATGCCAACAGGACTTTCAGCTACACGCCAAATAGAGTAACAATGACCACAGTAGACGGCAGCGCAGATGTAATTTTCAGCCAACTACGTAATGCAGCATCCTTCGAAACGCTCTATATAAGTTGATAATATGAAGAAAAACATGCATCGGTTATGTCCGCGCAATTGAACTCCGCCAAAATCATTGCTACAAGTAGTTTAAAACGTAAATGAAAGAATATTGAATTGCATGTGAATTTTTTACTTACATAGAACTTTGTTCATATTTCTGCTTATTATAATTTCGTATTTCAATATCACAATAGTTTGACAGCTTGAAAGTAGCCAGACTAACAAATCTTTTGACAAAAAAACAATTCGTTTGATTTTTCTCTTAAGTCATTAAAAATTGATTCATAATGTGAGTGCTTTCATTTTCTTAAACATTTGATGATGATTTCCTTTACAAAAATTATGATTTTTTTCGTTTTATTTCTATTAAGACTTATAAATTTCCTAGTTCATGGAACTCACCGAGCAAGGGTGAACTTCAATTTTCACTAACACTAACAAAAAGTGTTTTTCCCGCCGAAAAGACTTTCTCGTCTAGTTAGTCTATGGTGGCAAGTAACTTGATAGCCGTTTCAAGTGATCCGTTCCGGATTCGTTTTTTGAAAATAAAACGCATCCGTTCCGGACTCGTTTTTTGAAATAAAATGGATTCGAGACGGAATCATTTTTTTTTTAATAAAAGTCACACGTAACTTGTTCACTCATCAGATTTATTTGAAAGTTCTGACAAGTAGTACCATTCGGTTTGTAAATGAGCTTCAGGACCACGTGGCTAATGATATAACAAAGGTATTTAAACTAAAAACAAGTACAAAACTGTATTTCATACCGCTGATACATTGAATAAAATAAAAGTTTTGATGGCAACTTGAAAACTGCCTTTTATGTTATTGTGCTTTTTTGAAAAATTTCCCAGTCTAAACTGGGAATTAAACGGATTATAATCTGTATTATTTAAAAAAAAAGAATCCGTTTCGAATCCGTTTTATTTAAAAAAAAAGCGAGTCCGTAACGGATCCGTATATGAAGTCCGTTCCGAGTTTGAGACGGATACGTCGAAGCATTAAAGAACGGAATCCGCTCTAACGGATCCGTAACGGGTTCGAAACGGATGAGCATCCGTTTTTATGCACATTGGGAACATGAGCTCGAGAAGAAACTCTCCAGCAAATATGTTTCGAGTATAGTCGACATTGAATTTACAGCAAAATATAAAATGAAAATAGAAACTCGTACTTACTCACAGAATTGAAGAAGCACTGATTATTTTGAAGTCAAGGAAATACGCTACAGCTGATGTGCTTTGGAAACGACGGCAATGCACTTATGTAATAAGCCGAAATCTAACACATTATATTTAAAAAACAAAACAAGCACTTGCTAAATGAAAAGCATTTCAACAAAATTACACTTATATTAACATGAAAAGCAACATGCAGTTGCACTAGCGGCTCTGCCGACGGTGCCGCTTTGGATAAGATTTTTGATATTTTGCAAAAATTTTTATTCAATATATCATTGAATTGATCTCGAAACACTAGGGAGGATATTAATTTTACTTCTCTTTAAATTAACTTATTAATATTTACGCAAAAAATGCAAAATTTAACTTCAAAAATGAAACCGCACTTTCCAATAGAAATTAATACTAACGAGTGACTTCTTCTTCTTTGCTATGTATATGATAAAACACACGTTCACACGGGAAGCATTTGTTATAAAAAACAATTATAAATTGCCAAGCCATAGCGCCTAAGCAACTGAAATTGCTTTTACAAATAAAATGTCATTGAGGGAGATAAATGCGGTAATATAGCACCTCCAAAAATTTGTATCATGTGTGACGCTGTACGCAAAAATTATGATTGATGATGATTCTTTTTTTCAACTGCAACCGTTCTATAAAAACGTAAAAATACTTGCAGTACTATAGGGCCTTAATTAAATTATTTATAACTTAGATTATAAATTAGCGGACTTTTAGTGATGAAATCTAAGTTTCAAATTCGCTAATCATCTAAATATCAAGCCTCATTTTCATCACTAAAAGTAAACTAATCTCTGAATCAGTTAGCATGTTTTCAAAGATACAATAGTGAAACTCAGCATTGATACCTAAGAAATTTAATTTACATCATAAATTTAATATCGTTCATAAGTGTGAAATTGTACCTATTTAATCAGGAAGATTTTGTCCAATATACTTGTTGGGATTCTACTTTATAAAAATTGTTCCTTAAATTTTCATTATTGTATTTTTAATTTACATTCAATTCATTTGCTTTAACGTCACACTTTTTTCATTAAAAAGAATTTAAATAAACTTTGATAGAAATCATACAACTTTTTATAAATATTGTTAAGACAACATTTTGGCGACGATGGACTTACATTGTTTTTCAGCAGCTTCAACATACAAACCAAATTTTTCTGCAACAAATTCTTGAACAAAATAAGGAAATATTCACAAATGCCTTAAATAAAGAAAACCGGCCATCTTCAATACCTACATTCCATCAGTTCATCAAAGCGATTGACAAATGGTCAATTTATGTATTTCAACTTGAACAGCATTTCTTAGCAATATTCAATATTATTGAGGAAAGAACAAAACGGGCTTGCTTTCTTGCTTGGGTTGGTAGTGAGTCTCTCGAACTGCTTCAGATATTGTTTTGATGACAAGGCAAAAGACAAAACTTTTCAAGAATTATCTTTATAGACAAGCGATCATTTTATATACATACAAGCAACATGTTCTTGCTGCACGTTTTAATTTTTATAAAACATTAATGAAAAATGGTCAAACATACAATGAATGGGTTGCTGAACTACGAGGAGCAGCAAGAGATTGCATGTCTGAATGTCAAAAAGAAGGTTGTAATGAATGAGGGAACACTTTTCCAAGTTGCTTGCTGGCGATGACTCCACCAATCCCGCCTTTGGAGAAATTAACCCGGACGTACCACCTGGACGTACCACCACCTAACCATGACGCAGTACGAGTTGTGATCCAACGACTTAAGAACAACAAAGCGGCTGGTGCCGATGGCCTGCCTGCTAAATTGTTCAAGACCGGCGGCGATGAGCTGATAGGGTGTATGCATCAACTCATCTGCAAAATATGGCTGTTGTGCGTATGGACAAAGAAGCTCCGGCGAAAAAGGTGTGTGATGTGGAAGCCGCTGGACGACGACGAAGAGGAAGACCATGCCTCCGATGGAAAGACCAAGCCGAGGAAACCCTATCCACGCTTGGTGTGACTGATTGGAGAAGGCGCGCGAAGCAGAGTTGCCTGGATAGAGCTTTTGAGGTCGGTCGTAACCCGGTAACGGGTTGTTATGGCCACCCAAGTAAGTAAGTAATGAATCCTATTTAGATCTCAAAATACGTGACATGATTATTGTACATACGCCACACGATAAAGTTCGAAGTACAGTACTCCAAAAAGCAAATCTAACTCTTGATGATGTTCTTCAAATCGCAAAAATTTATGAAGCAACTGTCAAAACTTGTGTAGTGTTTAAAGGAGATGATGACTTCAGTGCTGAATTGAGTACAGTTCAACAAAAAGGCAAACCTTATATGCGACCCAAAAATTATAAGCAATTAAAATCACAAAGTGAAATATTACGAAAGTCATGTCCAGGTTGTGGTTCGACTAATCAGCGTAATGAATGCTACCACTTTAAGAATCAGTTTGCCAGTCACCTACAGGTGTAGGGCTACCAGATGGCATACTAAAGTAGCAAAAGTGCTACTTTTGCAAGGCTTTGCTACTTTTCACTTGAAATGTACTACTTTTGGTTGAAATGCGCTACTTTCGAAGTTACGACCTTTTTATTTTACAAAAAATGTTTTATGGAAACAATATAAATAAATTAAAAAAACACGATATAATGATGTTTTTTATTAGTGCTATGGGAAAGTAGAAATGGGGACCTTGTTTTTTTTTTTTTTTTGCTAATTACTATACTTTTTTTGTAAAAATTACGAAATTTGTTTGTGTTTTTTGAAAATTCTTAAATTTTACAAATGTGCTACTTTTGCAAGCAGGTCATCTGGTAGCCCTATACAGGTGGAATTACCAAAAAGATATTTTCAGTTCCAAGAAATCAGTCACATACATAGTAGGAATTTTTGTTACAAAAATCAAAGAGAGAACGTAAACGCAGTAAGTACTGAACTTTTTGGCGAAAATAATTTAGAAGAAATATTTAGAAAAAAAGGTCAGAACTTTTTTTTGGGATTCGGAGATTCTGAACTTAGAAGTAGCCTGAAAGTAATTCTAGATTAAATTTGAATAAACACATTTTTCGTAATGTTAAGTTACTTAAATATATGTACATGCATATATTCCAATCAATTCCAATATATTCCAAAGTTTTGCATGCAGCAACACATTCCCGCTTAAATTAAAACATTTTTTGACAATATAACAAAATCATGATTCAATAATAGAAGTTACAGTAATTTGCTATTGGAGACCGAAATGTGGCCTCATAGTAGGGCTGGGGAAAAATCGATTAATATCGATGTTCATCGATGTTTTACAACATCGATTACTGTCGATATTTTTGGACCCTAATGATTAAAATCGAAATCTATTAATAATTGAATACATTTTTTTATTTTTCTTTAAAAAGGGTATAAATATAAAAAAATTTAGAATTAATTACATATCATTTTAAAGGGAAGAAATTAAGCTTTTTTAACGTGCTTAAAAAGTTATTGGTCATTAACACATTTTTAGGAAAAAATAAGGTTTTTAGAAAAAAATTGGTCATAATTTCAGAAAATTCGCCTAATATCTTCAAAACTATAGGCCAAATTTCAAAATTTCATGCTTCATTATTGTATGCCATTATATTACCTTTCTTACGACACTCATATTTACTATTTAAGCGGTTCCCAACTCATAATCATTTTTCCAAAAGCTATGTCCGCAACTTTCGATGTCTATATCTCCAGAACTAGATCCGAGCGACACTTTTTTTATTTTTTTTCTCGAAGAGCCTTTGTTAAGTGAGGAAACGGACATATTTCAATACTGGAATAACTATACAAATTGTGATGCATTAAGAAGAGTGGCCTTGCGATATCTGTTTATTCCGTCTTCATCCACATCATCAGGGAGGGTCAATTCAACAGCGGGCAATACTATATCCAAAAAGAGAGCTTCACTCTGCCCCGAGATGGCTGAAAAACTGTTTTTTTTTTTGTGCCAAAATGTGAATTATGTTCAAATGTAAAATTAATTTCTTTATTACTAACTACCTAAGCCATGCGCGCGTTGCAATCAATGCCCTCACATATCAAATAAAATATTTAAAAAATTATTTATAACATACACCAAATGTAGGGGAAAATTTCGATGATAATCGATTTTGTTACCAAAAAACATCGAAAACATCGATGTTTTTTTAACGATTTTTCCCAGCTCTACCTCATAGCTGTCAAAGTCCAATATAAAGCGTAAAATGTGGACTCATAGCTGTCAAAGCGTAAAACAAATTGAAGAAGAAAAATGAATAGAGTCGTGCTTTTCAGAAAATTATCTACTTGACGAATGAATGTATCGAATTTTAGTATTAAATGTAAAAATTATTTAATAATCAAATAAAACCAAAAATCAGTACAATTCAGTACAAATTGGGTAAAATCAGTACATTTGAGTACTGATTTCAAAATCTTGAAAAATCAGTATTTTTAAAGAAAATTTGTAAAAATCAGTACATGTACTTATAGAATCAGTACGTATGACAACCCTACAATGGAGCAACATGCTCTTTGATTGGGCTCCCTAGTTATGAAATTCTAGGAAAACCACGTTGCATTCAAACAGACAAAATTTTGAAAGCTTATGGAGCTGCTCAGCTTGCTTGAAAAGGAACCATAAACGTTAAAGTCTTTTGTAATAAAGAATTACACAATCTATCATTTTTAGTAGTTCACAGCAATGAAGCAACGAACATACTTGGCTAAGATTGGTTTAAGAAACCCAACTTCGGTATTCGTATTCCGTCTTTTGATACTAAAGTTGTTGTTGTTCAGCTACAATAAAAATTTGATAAAAACACTTAAAGATGTTACTGATGAATATTCTTATTTGTTTGAAAATGGATGCTAGCTCAAAATTTTTCAAACATTATAATTTACCATTTTCACAACATAATGCTGTTTGCGCTGAAATTGATCGACTTCTTTTTTCTGGCGTACTCAAAGCCGTTAATTCGAGTAATTCGGCTGCACCCATTGTAATAATCAAGAATTCATATCGTGGCTGGGCAAAACGTACCGCGCGCGGTACTGCGGCAGAATGAGAATAACTTTTCATATACGTATATAAAGCAGAGAGCGTAAAATTTAATTCAGTTTGCTTTGAAAAGCGAACAAAGCACAAATACACATGCATTGAAGAACATTTAAGAAAAACACACGTGTAGTGGTGCCCAGCTCTGATTCATATGGATCCATTAGACTTTGTGCAGATTTCAAAGTAACAGTCAATCCACAGTTAGAAGTTGATCGATATTCAATACCTCGAATTGAAGACTTGTCTCATAAGCTACAAGGTGGTTAATTTTTCACAAAGATTGATTTAAGTGATGCATACCTTCAAATAAGACTGTCAGAAAACTCAAAGTGTTTACGCACAACGTAAACTAGTGTGTAGTCTGCATTTCTGTTACGTTTTGCTATTCACCGCAAGGTGCCCGTTTACTCGTTGTGGCTGCGCTGAATTCCACAAGCCAACCGGCTACAGCAACACGAACAAAAAAAGCAAAAAAGCGCAAAGCTTAATCGTCTACTTAAACTCGAATCACAAAGTCAGCGAACCCTCCCGCGTACGCGCTTTTTATAATTTACAAAAAACATAATCTCACAATTATACAAAATCACCATACGAACAATCAATAGTGATTAAAATAGAATAATTCACGGTTCTAATACATATAACACAACATTATAACAGTTAAAGTGAAATTGAATAATTTCTTCATAAAGAAATAAAACAGTGAACAAACAAATATTCAATAAATATTAGAACAGTGAAATCCACATTAAATAAACTACAAGTTAACATAACACAAAGCACAAAAATCTACAATTTTTACAACATAAATTCATCAATACAAAAAGATACTTAACATCACCAGTACCAACAGAAATCTACATCAAACAAAACCTCATCAAACACGAAACAAAACACGTATTGTTTAAAATACATTTATATAATATTATTTATATTACACAATTATATTGCATTTATATTATTTGATCAACCATATTATAATATAACCCATTGAAAAGAATTTAGTGTGTCCGTTTTTTGTTCCACCCTCCCTAATCACAAAGCAATCACGGTTCGTCGGAACTGACTTCAACCCAAAAGTCGGAACAATGCAAATGTTTTTCTTGATTCTAGAATACCCCGCAACCATTTTTCGATGAAAAGCAAAATTTTAACTCCGGCCGTTTTTGAAAAAAATCCTTTTAAATTTAAAAAAACTGAAATTATCTCGAAAAATATGAAAAACATGAAAAAAAGTCTTAAGGACAAAATTATTTCTCGAAAAAATTCCAATAAAGTAGTTTACTTATTATTATTCATTCCAATAATTTTGAGGTTGAAAAACTCAACGAGGAAAACTTTGTTTTTTCACTGTATATTTTTCAATCGAAGTTCACAGTTCGTCAGTAAAATAGAATGCCGTATTATATTTTTTAAAGACTCCGGCGTGGAAAAACTATTTTTGCTTGCCTTAGCTAAATGTACGCAAGAAAATTATGAAAATGTGTTGCAATTATGGCTTGCCCTGAATAGATATTAATGAATTCGAAAGAACCATTGCAACTGACTTGAAGATATCAAATATTCTAATTGGTATTTTGCCTCACAGCAACCTTCATCCATGAACGTGGTACTATGCAGAAGAAGACCAACTTGAACAATGTTTGACTTATAGAACGATTTGCAATACAAGACCGAATTACATGAACGGGCGTGGAGTAGGGGCTTTGAAATTACAAGCCAAAAACTACTTCAATTGTATTCATCCACTGCTACTCACAACTTACATCGACGAAACGATCATTGAGATAATACCACCACCAGAATTACACTTAATGCTGGGTGTGATGAATACATAAATTCCTGACATTTTGCAAGAATTCGAGAAAGAATCTTTGGAATGTGTCACGTTGAACGCGAAATAACACACGGTAGTCCAGCAATCAAGGGTAGTTCTTGTAAAAAGCTTTTAGAAAAAGTGAACCTTTTGCGTCCTTTACAACAACGGCGTAATTTCAGGTCTCAAAATTATGTACAGGTCTTCGAAGACTTCAAGAATGTTGTGGCAGCATGTTTTGGAAATAATCTCTACCCAAATTTTAAAACTAACATTGCAGCTTTTAAAAAAATCTAATTAAATTTGAAAATCAGATCCAGTCCTAAAGTTCATGCCGTGTTCTACCATATACACCCCTGATCAAAATAATAGACACACCAAAAAAATTTTCACTCAATCCCCAATAAATTCCATATTTGGAAGAATTGGCACTAGAATTTTTTGCAAAACAAGAGAGTACAATCTGACAATGCCGTTAACTGAGAAATGAAAGAAGATACTTGTTCTATTTTTTCGCCAGTGAATATAAATCGAAAACGGGCGCGAATTCGTTGATCAAAATAATAGATACACTTGTTTTGTTTTTCAATTTTATATCTAAAACTTAAATTTTTTTGTGCTTTTTTTAAACAACGGTAATAGTATATTTATATATGTATAAATTAATTGCAAGTAAATTATGAAAAATATACTATAGATATGGGCCGAAAAAGTCAGAAGAGTGAAGATTGGTTCTGAGCCTACGAAAAAGAGAAAAATCTTTGCGGGACATCGCTAGTTTGATGGATTAGTCTTTGCGTTTTGTGCAAAATGTTTTTATAAACTAAATAGTAAAAGAAACTAGAGGTAGACCAACGAAAACTTCTCCAGAAGTTGGTAACCAAATAGTTATTCTTTCAAAAAAATACCCTTTCAAATCCTCCAAGGCAATTTCTGCGGAAATCAGAAATCGTCGTTTGCAGGAGGCAAACCTTCCGGAAAGAATCGCTAAAAAGGTTCCGCTGTAACGTACAAAAAATTTAATCATGAGGTTAAATTTCGCAGAGTCTCATACCAGCTGATTGAGCCTTAATGATGAGAATAAAAGAGCGAAATGTGCTTTTTTTGTCTCGACGCGGGTTTCGGCATTGCAATGCATATAGCTCCAAAACGGCTGGGCAAATCACTATCAAACATGGCACGAAGTATAAGCATAACATAAGCTTTTTTTTAATACACTTAAAAAAAATTTTGTTTGGCGAACATTGTAAAAAATGATAAAGAAAAAAATTTCTAATTTTTTCAGTGTATTTTTTTTATTTTTAAAATCTAATTATGAGGCTAAAAAGGCCAAAAAATGAAGTATAAAATCCAGTAGTTAATTCATTTTACCAGACTTCTTTAAGCTGAATAATGGCATTTGTAGTAGTACATATATACCTTACGATTTCTCAAATTTTCAAATACCCTTATTTTGTAAACCAGTGTTGCCATTCTAAAAATATTTTGTTTCTGTGTCGAGGTCATATACAGGTATCACATATTCAAATATATCTGAAATTCAAAACATGACCCCATTTCTTCTGTCCGCTTCGCGTGAAATGCCCGATATATCGTCTCTAACTTACATTCCAAATAATCCCATATTCGATTTTTTGTTGTAACTCGAACTTTTATTAAAACTTTGTTAAAGCCCACCGTCAGCTACCATACCACATGTATTAGGAAAAATCCTTAAAGGGCTCCATTAAACCATGATTTGCGAGACCGCTTGCCTTGAGCACTCGAGCTTCTCATCAGACTCATCCCTTTGATAATTTGATTTTTGGCCGCATTTTTCGATTTTTCACCATTGTGAAACCGTCTGCCTGTATATACAGGGTGTTTTTTTAGAGGTATAGAGCTTCGAATTGAAATAAAACACAAGAAAATCGTTTTAATGTCCATCAATTTGGCTTTATTGGAAGGATAATTTTATGCCATTAATGTTTAAATATGATTTCGGGCATGTGGCCGCCGCGGCTGGCTCGAATAAAGCCAATTCTACAGGTCCAATTTTGAACCACTTTTTCGAGCATATGGGGCCGTATGTCGGCAATAACGCCACGAATGTTGGCTTCCAAGTCCCCTAACGTTTCTGGTTTGTTGGCGTAGACGAGCGACTTCACATATCCCCAAAGAAAATAATCCAATGGAGTCAAATCACACGATCTTGGTGGCCAATTGACAGGTCCATTCCGCGAAATTATGCGCTCATCGAATGTTTCCTTCAATAAATTGATTCTGACGTGCGCTGTGTGGCATGTAGCGCCGTCTTGTTGGAACCACAGCTCATCCACATTCATGCCATCCAATTCGGGAACAAAATAGTCGGTTATCATGGCTCTATACCGGTCTCCATTAACGGTAACTGACTCTCCAGCATTATTTCGGAAGAAGTATGGCCCAATGACTCCACCAGCCCATAGAGCACACCAAACAGTCAGTTTTTGTGGATGTAATGGCGTCTCAAGGGTCTCATGTGGATTCTCTTCACTCCAAATGCGGCAATTTTGCTTGTTGACGTAGCCATTCAACCAAAAATGAGCCTCATCACTGAACAAAATTTTGCGATGAAAATCAGCATCGAGATCAATCTCATTTTCGGCCCATACACCAAAATCACGACGCATTGCATGGTCTCGCGGCTTTAATTCTTGCACAAGCTGGATCTTGTAAGGTCGCAAGCCAAGATCTTTTGCGCAAAATCTTCCATAAAGTTGATGGACAAAGCTCCAATTGCTGTGCACGGTGGCGAATCGATTCATTCGGGTCCTCTTCAACATTTTGCTCTACAGCGGCAATTGTTTCTTCGGTGCGCACTGTTCGACGTCTCTGCGGATGCGTATTATCACATAGAGTAAACGTAGTGCGAAAACGACCCATGGTCAACCGAATTAATTGCTCTGATGGACGATTATGTCGACCATAAAATGGACGAAGCTTGCGGTAAACTTCGCGAACTAAACCATTATTTTCGAAATAAATTTGCACGATTTTATCTCTATTCGAAAAACAAACCTCTAAAAAAAACACCCAGTATGTTCCCCGGCAACTGTGACATCGGTAAATTCAATATTTCACTGTTCACCAACACTACTCCATCTAACTTAATGAGGTCTAAATTAGAAGTTCTAGTTTAGACCTCATTAAGTGTAATTCTCCCCTGATGATGAAAAACGATGTTTTTCGAAATATTGGAAAATAATTAAAACTTAATAATAAAATTTATAAAAAAGACCTAGAGGCCAAAATAAAACTAACGATTCTACAAATAAAAAGGTCGAATAATTTTTCAATTAATTTATAAATTAAATTTTGGTAAGTTATAGTCAAATTTTTAAATTTTTTGTAAAAAATAATTGCAAAATATCATATTTCCGCTGTTTTCAAACTAATTTTGGTTAACTAGATTTTTTTCTTATTTTTTGTAAAAATTAGATGCAAGATGAATCATATTATTCCTCTAGTACGCTCTCCAAATCTGGATGCACGTACCATTAAGGTATACAAAAAACGCCGAACTGCTGTTGAATCAAATTTTAAAGATTTGTATAGGTTCAGCAATGAAAACGTTAATTTTCTTGTCAATACATTTTTACCAGACTACAGTGAAACTCATGGGGGTGCAGTTTCAAATGTACAGAAAATGAAGTCTTTCCTACGATACATTGGAGATCCCGGTTTTCAGGTGTTTTAATTTTTTTTTTTTTTTGATTTATTCACAAATTAAATTACTAACAATAGTTAATTAGGTTGGTGTTGGCGAAGATCTTGGTCTGAACCAATCCAGCATTTCACGTTCAAACTGGTACGTTTGTAAAAAAATTGCTGCAAAAGCCCATGAATGGATAGAGGAAATGGACGGTAGAGGAAATGGATGAAGCCAAACGAGTATGGTCATCGAAGAAAATATTTCCAAATGTGATTGGCGCTCTGGATTGTACTCACATTTTGATAAAGAAGGCAAACGGTATATTTATCTATATATTCTATGATTTCTTTTCGATGAATTTCTTATCGACAAGTGCACCAATTTTTTATTAGCTTTCGGAGAAGAATATGTGAACCGCAAAAATCTGTTTTCCTTCAATGTTCAGGCAACTTTCGACGCAAACTATGGGTTCACTTCTGTAAATACCCGTTGGGCAGGTTCCTTACATGACTCCCGTATATGGCGAAATTCCATCATCAGAACAACTATGGAAAATAATGAATCTGGAGCGATTCATTTGGCTGATGAAGGCTATGGTATTACACCATATCGGAACCCAGCCAGTGCAGCACAAGTGAATTTTAATATTGTTCACACTCGCGAACGTTCAATTATTGAAAGGTGCTTCGGCCAAATAAAAATGCGATTCCCAATTCTGCAATCGAAAATGAGAATGTCAACTGATCGAATTCCATATATGATAACCGCTTGCTTTGTTCTGCATAATGTTGCAAAACACCTGCAAGACCAAGATTTTGAAGAAACAGTTGTTGAAGAATTGGTTAATATTCAAGCTCCACCACTAACTTTATCTAACGATAATAACCAAAAACGTGGAGTAGCCAGACGAAATATGATTGCCATCTATTTGCTGGAAAAATAAATTAGAGAAAGTGAAAACTCGATTGCAAGGTAGACGAAACTAAAGAAATTTATTATAGCTTTTCTTAAATTTTAATCAACTTTTATTTTTATAATTTGTAAATAACCAATGTATAACTTTTTCAGGTTATTAAGAAACTGTAAAGTATCCATCCTACTTTGTGCTTCAAATATATGTGGTTTTTTGGATTAAGTTCCTTTTCCACAATAAATTGTGGCTTTTTTTTGACTATTTTTTTTTTAAATCGATTTTTTTGCCAAAAAAATGTGTCAATAACCTATAACTTTTTTAGCAAGTTAAAAAAGTTTAATATATTCCGTTTATTCTATTATTGGCCATACTCAAACTTCAAATTCCAAAAAAAAAACTATGAGGGAGTAAATGACCATCAAAAATGCAACGCTACCTCCCAGACTATTTTGAATATTTTATTAACTGATCAATAGCTAATGATGAAAGGACGCTTTTTCTGAAATTTGAACCAATTTTTATTTTTGAAAACCGTTATTTTCCAAAAAAAAATTTAATCTCCTATAACTTTTTCAAGCTGTTACGAAAACTTATTTCTTTCTCTTAAAAATTATGTTTCGCTTGATTTAAATGCTTTTGTATACTAACCGAAAAACAAAAAGAAATTATTCAATCAATTCTTTTCAAAACTATGTATTTTTGTATAGCAATAAAAATAACAATTTTGAAAAAAAAATTCGTTACCACTACGTTTTTAAGTTTGACATAGCCAATTTTTTTTAATTTCTAATATCTCCATTTCGGTTTTATGTTTTTTTTTTGTCGAGCCTCTTGTTTTTCCAGCATATATTTTTCAAAGTTGAGTTTCTCTTTTTCCCTAGCCTCTTGTTTTTCCAGCATATCTTTTTCAAAGTTGAGTTTCTCTCTTTCCCTATCCTCCTGTCTTTCAAACATTTCCTTTTGCATATGGATAAGCTTCAACTTCTCTCGTAAGACCTCTTCCTGTAATGAGGTCAATACGTCAACTGGTGGCTGTTTGCTTTCCAATTTTCTTTTTTTTAGCACTGGAGATGCAGTTGATGATATGACTCGGTCAGGTGTTTGGACATTGGGTGGCACTACTACGCCTACTTCAAGACCAGCTACAAAATAAGACAAATCGAAATTAAAATGAATCAAAAAGTAAGTATAAAAAAATTAAAGGCGAATCTTATTATCTTTTTATTTCAGTAATCCCCGGGTTGTCCTGACTGTGTAAGCAGTCTAAAAGGATTTGTTCTGAAGGTTTTAGACTGATTAGAGTGTTTCCTGTTTTTTTCATGTCAACTTTCAATTTTATTCTTTGCTTTGCATTGGCGACCTGAACAATTTACAAAAGGAAAATATATGAAGAATGAGAAATTAGCTAGGCGACAGAATATACATACTTTTTTAATGATTTGATCCGGCGTAAAAACTTCTCCGGTTTCCAACAACAGCAATTGAGCCATTTTTTCAGCGGCTTTCTTTTTTTGCAATTTTGTAGCCGGCGCCAGTGATTTCGACAAGAGTATTCCACCAACTCTTGCCAAAACCATCATAAATTCAGCATCTTTTTGTTCGGTCTTCTTTATGTTGGAAGTTGATGCCACTGAGGAAGTTGAGGAGAGGTTGGGTATTTCTTCAACACTTAGCTCTAAATATTCTTCAACGAATTCAAAATCATAATCTAAAATTCAAAGTGAAAAGAAATTAAAAACAAATTAAGGCGAAAATGGTTGATTTAAAAATTAAAATGCCGTTACCAGCTTGATTCGCATTTAAGTCTGAATAATGCAAAATAAAATTTGATTAAACTCATGAATTAATAAAAGAAACATTACAAATGCAAATTAATTACCTTATTTTCACTATTCAAATTATATAATTTATTTTAAATAAAAAACGCTTTAATTATTGTGAAATAATTATTATCGGACATAATTCGTATCGAGCAAAAATGACACAAGATTCAAAAACTTTCGAGGCAAATGTGATGCGATAGCAGCATCAAACAGTCGGAAAGTGAATCAGTGTTTCTGTTTGTCGAAACAATTTGTTGCCAATTTGAAATTTCGACTGCAGCTCGATTAATGTGGTACTCTTAAGTATAATTTGTTTTATTTTGACTAAGACAATTTTTATCTATTTAAATTCAATCAATAAAAATTAAGAAAATTGGACAAATAACTACTTTTCTGAGTTTAAATCAATTTTTTTTCAAAAAAAAAACCGTTATTTTACACAAAATTTACGAATACCCTATAACTTTTTCTAGCTGTTAAGAAATCTGAATTCCCTTTAAATTGATGCATATTTTTATTAATTTTTTTACTAACCACTTTTTTTTACCGGAAAACGAAAAGATTTATTCAATAAATTCTTTTGAAAACAATGGACAACAATAAAAATAACAACTGCAATAATTAATTTGCTGAGAACAGTTTTAAGAATTTGTCACTTTTTATTTTTTGTAATTTTAATGAGGAATTGTGGACAACGTAAGTTAAACTGAACACAATCTGTAGGTATACTATCGCTCTTAAAGTTAACATCAATAATAAAATGTAATTTTCATGAGGAATTGTAGACAACATAAGTTTAACTTAATACAATCTGTTGGTATACTATCGCTCTTATCTAAAATCCAGATCGCGATTGTTACGCTCGTTAGCCCTGATTTGATCAGCTTTCCTTACGTTCATATGAATATTCGAACAATCGACAGCAACAGCTTGAGCACCACCAGATATTGCAGCGAACAGACAAATTGCCGGTTCCAACCAAATAACATCAAGAGCAAGCTGCAAATAATTTTTTTTTGTTTCAATATACTCCATCAAATACTTAATTGAACTACATACCATATTAGATATTTATTATACTCACTTTGCCACGAACAGGAGTTTATTATGATACAGTAGGTTGTGCGCTAGGTTATATTGCGCACATCTTCTTTGAGAATTTCATCGTGTATGCCAAAATGTACATGAGTTATAATACGTTCCAATACGGCACAAGCAATTGTGTCGGTGACGGTAGAAGAAGATGGAGCTACAGCTGGTACTGGGTGCTGCTAAAGGGCTGGTGGTGGTTGAGTGGATCGTGGTTGATTGGTATTCCAAGCCCTGTAGATGCAACTGTTTTTATTTAGCATTTTGCTTTAATTTTCCAATAATTAAGCAAACAATATTTTCTTGCTGTCAATGTAAAAAATATAATCTTGTGTTTTCGCAGAGTTCACAAAATGTTGCAATGCAACGGTGAGAAAATCAAAGTGACTTTTATGGAAAAACAAAAACCATTTTCAGTTGCAACTGTTGGCCTGCTGCTTTTTAATATAATAAGACGACAGACTAATTTAGGACTTGTCACCACCCAACTCGAAATCGGCTGCAATAGCAGCACCAAATATTGCCGCAAACACAGTCAAATTGCCGGTTCCAAATAACCAACCAACCAACATCGAGAGCAACCTGCAAATACATTTTTTTTTTTTCAAATTGCTTCATCAAATACTTGATTGAACTACATATTAGATATTTATTATACTCACTTTGCCACGAAACAGGAGCTTATTATACGGTAGGTTATATTGCGCACCTCATCTTTGAGAATTTCTTATTGCTGCCAATGTAAAAAATATCATCTTGTGTTTTCGCAGAAATCACAAAGATTTGTGGTGCAACGGTGAGAAAATCAAAGTGTAAATACGGTTTGCAACGCTTCAATGGGGTCTGCTTGCGGTATTTGCACGCAGTGCATTTCATACCCAGCACAATCTTTTTGGTGGTTTTAGCCTTCTTTCTGAAGATGCGTTTTGTTTGTCCACCAAAACCTTGTTGTTTCCTGTCGCAAAGTCTTCTGAATACATTTTCTTTCCTATCTAAAATAAAATACAAATTTTGATTGATATTTCTTTCTTTTAAATATTTGTTTACTTACCATTGTGTCGGTGACTGCATAAGAAGATGGCACTGGATGCTAAAGGTTGAGTGAATGGTGCTTATTGTTTAGGCTCAGGGTCAGTTTTTCTGATTGATGATGGCATTGCTTTCCTAGTGAAAATAAAACAATGATTTTGATATTTTTGTTTTATAAATATTTGTTTACTTACCAGCTATGGATTGTGCACTTTTGTTATTATTTTCGTTGTTGAATTCGGCATCTAGTTCAATTAAATGCATGCATTTTAATATTTACATGTCAACAAATCCAATTTCTGACGTTTTGACGTTTAACTTTGACGTGTCAAAACTCAGTTATACAAAATTATAACAGAGTCGAAAAACCGAGTAAAGTAAAAGATTATGCATACGAATATAGGCTTTTACTCAGAGCATTTACTTTACTCAGATAGCTTTTACTCAACTTGTTGTTCTTACTCCGGAGTAAAAGCAGCATTTACTCAGTTTTTATGCATACGGGCCATTATTTTAAAATTATCTGGAGATAAACGTTTTTCTGTTGTATTGGCAAGAATTCTTATGTTTTCCAATTGTTCTTTAAGAACCGATAAATGTTTAACGACAGTTTCAAATTTTATGGGTCAATTTGGGGTTAAACATTTATTGGACTTCAAAAATTCACTTTTATAGTTAGAAAGGTGTTTTAAGATGTCCTCCCATTTCATAATATTTAATTTTTCTAAAAATGCTATGTTGTTTTCTAATATTTTAAAAAAAAATAGTTGTTTAAAATTGCTCTGTGGATAGTGCTCTTTTTATATATTTACGCTTTAACGAGGTTCTATGTAGATGAAATATTATGTAAGCGGCTTCAGCTAATGCAAGAAGTACTAAAATAATAAGTAAAATATTTGTGGTTTTAGGAGCCTCAATTATCTCTATCTCGTTTATCACAACTCCGTTTGAGTTTGTTTTTTTTTTTGTTATTGGCTTCCCACATTTGAGACAATTATTTGTTATTATTTACTAAAAAAATGCAAAGGTCTCTGCAGCATCGCTGACCTCCGTCTCATTCGTCGGAGGGTGTTGGGATCTTTTATTTATTTATTTACTTTCAATCTATGAAACAATAATTCTTACAGACTAGGATAATACAGAAATATACAAAATTCTTAAAAAATACTGAACAATAAAGATCTCATAGCATTTTTATTTAGTGAAAAATCTTAATTACATTTAGAATTTATTTCATTGAACATTTTTAGGGCTCGATTGATAGGAGCATTAGTAGCATAATTAGTGCGTACAGTATCCAAGTGAAAAGGTACACAAGACCTAAGAGCTCTTGGAGGGACATTGAAATGTACTAACCTTAAAAGTGCAGGACAGTCAATAACACCTGAAACAATATCAAACATGAAAAGAAGTGACAAAATATTCCGTCTACTTTCAAGAGTTTTCAGGCCAAGAAGAAGACAATGGGAATTATAAGGGGGGGGAAAAACCATCAAAATTAAGGTAGTGCAAAGCAAATCGAGTGAACGATTTTTTAACTCTTTCAAGTCTCACCTTATGTGAAATATAAAAAGGGTTCCAAATAACAGGCGCATATTCCAACTTAGATCGCACAAGACTATTAAAAAGGACATTAAGAGTATAAGGGTCATTAAAGCAGGAACTATTACGTTTAATAAACCCTAGCATAGCATAAGCTTTTGGTATAATAAAATCAAGGTGAGAGCGAAAAGAAAAATTAGAATCAAAAACAACACCAAAGTCCTTAAATTCACGAACAGACATTAGAGGGAAGTTAGAAATGTGATAAGAGGAAGGAAGAATCACGAAAGACTTAGAAAAAGACATAAAAACACACTTATTGAGGTTAAGCAAGAGACAGTTTTTTTTTGCACCACACAACAAGTTTATCCAATTCATTTTGTAACAAAGCAATATCAGAAACACTTGAAATTCTAGAAAAGATTTTTAAATCATCAGCATAAAGAAGACATTCACAATGATCAAACAAAGAAGTTACATCATTGATAAAAATGATAAATAACAACGGACCTAAAATGCTCCCTTGAGGAACACCAGATGTTGCACGAAAAGGATAGGACTTAACATTATCAAAAGCATCTACACATTGACGATTCTGCAAATACGACCTTAACCAATTTAAAAAATTTGAATGAAAACCTAAGACTTCACATTTATGAATTAAGAGGGTATGAGAAATTTTATCGAAAGCTTTTGAAAAATCAGTGTAAATTACATCCACCTGCCTACTTTCCAGAAAAGCTGACAAGCAAAATTCAGAAAATAACAACAAATTAGTGACAGCCGAACGTTTCGAAACAAAACCATGCTGGCATGGCGAAATTATATTTTTGAGAACAAAAAATAACTTATGTTTTACTATTGATTCAAAAACATTAGATACAACAGTTAATAGGAGTAATAACTGTAATTTTCCACGAATCAAGAAAAATACCAGACTGGAGAGAATTATTTAAAATTAACATTAAGGGGTATGCTAAATTTAAAGCACAATTTTTGAAAAAAAAGCACAAAAACCATCGAAATCAACTGAGACAGAGTTTTTAAGTTCATGAATTGCATTTAAAACATCATTAATATTAACGGAAAGAGATCCGAAATCTAAAACTGGGGTTAGATTATCATAAACTCCACGAGTAAAATCATGAGGCAACTCATAATTTGACTTGAGAAAGTCAGCAAAGAGATTTGCCGAACAAGAAACTTCAACCGAAGATTTATCACCTAGGAACATCGAAGATGGTATATTAGAGCAACCCTTTTTCGATTTAACAAAACGCCAAAAAGATTTAGGATTGGCCTTTATATTTTTTTCAAATTTCAGCAAATATTGCCAATATAGATATTTATCGAGAAAATTAAATTCGCGCATATAATGCCTATATTTTAAAAATTATAATTTTAGATTAGTGGTCAAAAATTTTTTATAAAATTTAGACCGAAGGTTTTTTAGTTTTTTTAGACCTTTAGTATACCAGGGGCATTTATAATTAAGTACCATAACTTTTGGAATGAGTTCATTACAAACCTCAGAAATAGAAGATTTGAAAACATTGAAACACTCAGAGTTGTCAAGGAGATAAAATTTCTTATCCCAATCTATGCGACTAATGGCATTGTTTACTAAAACAAAATCGCACGCTTTAAAGTTAAGATGACAAGTATTAGAGTTAGTAGAGTTATTAAAGAATTTATAAAAATTAATTTTGAGCTCAATAGGAACATGGTGTACACTAGGGGTGGCAATCCCGGGATACCGGGATTTGCTCTAAATATAGGCTAAATTAATCCCGGGATTACAAAGAGACAATCATGGGATTTTCGGGATTAAAAAAAATGTTATATTATATAATAAATATTCTTTTATACAAAAATATGCAAAATAATTGTTTTCAATACATTTGATGTGCATGAAACATATTGCATCAACCTGCAAAATGCACTTCAATTGTGTCTTAACCTTAAATTGATTGAAAATTTTTTTTTTTTATTGTAGCAATTTTTTGTTTAAGATTTTCTTATTAAAAATGTCAAATAGCAAAAAAAATATCTTTTTTAATACTTTGACTAATTTTAAGAATTTTTTACTAAGTGCGATTTGTATTGAAAATTGATAGTTCATGAGAAAAATGATGATTGTAAAGAAATTTTAGAGAGTAAGAAAGTATTTGCTCACAGAGAAAAAAATTTTCATAAAAGTAAACAAACACAATCCAGTAAAAATTCGTACAAACTGACAAGCGAAAAAAAATATTTAAGTTTTTCAAAACAATTTGCTTTTTTATTTATGAAAAAATATTGACAATCGTCAAAATCATATGTTTTTCTTTTTGAAAAATGTTTGCTGGTAAAATTTTATCCAGTAAAAACTAGCAGGCTCTCTCGCAACAAATTGTCACTTTGTTCTCTCACTGCCTCTCTCGTTACTGGATATTTTTTGTTAACAAACACAATCCAGTAACAATTGTTACAAATTTGTACAAATTTGTACAAATTCGTACAAATTTTCAGTTAACAAACAGACTTATTTGGACTAAAATTATTTTTATCAATAACGGAAATACTAAAAAATGCAATAGAAAAACAACATAAGCAAAACATATCTATTTCTTATAATAAAATACAGATCTGCAACAAAAAATATAGGTTTGTCTTCAAAAAAAAAAAAACCACAGCCGACCTTGGTTTGACATTGAGAATTTGACCCATACCAAAACTTAAGTTCTAAGATATAATTAAACTTTTGTCTGAAGCTTTTTTTCTGAAATCATCATCAACTTAAATGAAGCACACTTATGGGTGCGTCTACTGAGAGCGAGCCATTCGGTGCCACTAAATGCCATCACTGTCACATTTGAAGAAGGTGATAAAGTATTAATCAAGTACAAAATGTGGTACACAAATTTTTAAATGTAAAAATGAAATTGATAGTTTGATTATAAATGCTTGATTATCCTCTATCATCTCCTTTTAATAGTGACTATCTTCTACTAGTCAAACTTAGTAAATGTGATTTAGATGTATTAACACTTGAAATGTTCTAAATCAATTGTTAAGCTATTATTTTTTCTATTATTTTGCGTTCTTATTCTTCATTGTTACGCTGTGAAATAAAGAATTTTAATTTTATATATACAATAGTATAAACTTTTCGTTTTTTTTTTGTAGTTCTGTATGCATTTACTAGAACTATCAATCCCGGGATTGATCCCGGGATTGGAAACTTCGATCCCGAAAATCCCGAAACTCAAAAAAGCTCCGGGATTACCACCCCTAGTGTACACTAATAACTGAAAGTGGAAATACAGATTCATTAATATTGTGATAAATGTTACTAGAAATAAAAACTAAATCTAATATTCTTCTAAGAACATTATAACAATTGTTGATCTGAATTAAACCAAACTCTAAAAGATTATCAATAACATATACCTCTATGTCACTAGTCACATTATAAGGTGAAAGATAATTGTCACCAGACAATTCAACCCAGGTTATTCCAGGAAGATTAAAGTCTCCAGTGACAATTAACTGATTAGTTTCAGAGTGAAAATTTGCAGCTACTGTTGTAATGTTGTCAACATGCATTTTGTACAAAAAGCCTTTAATAACAATACAAAGCTGATCAAGAATTTCATAAGTATTATGGAGTGTAACACTAGACGAAACTAAAGCACGGTTGACAGCAATTAAAACACCACCATCACGAAGACAACCAGTTGCTATGCAATCGCGATCTTTACGATACACATTGTAAAACTGAGCATTAAAAAATTCTTCAGAAAAAAAATTACTATTAAGCCATGTTTCAGTTATTACATAAACATCGAAGTCACACTGACTAGTAAACGCAAATACAGAGCTTGATTTAGTTCTTAAACCAGACACGTTTTGATAGAATATTTTTAAACTATTAATATCAACATTTTTATCACTAGTTACGGAATTACTTGAAACCTTCCTTTTTTTTTGAAAAAACTTAAAATCTTTAACACGTACATCCACAGGCCAAAGAGCAGGATCAACGATTTTATCATATAAAGAAGAAGAAACTCCTAACTTGAAATTCAAACTTTTCAAAGATTCAATTTGCTTACCTTTTTTAATTAATTTGTAGCAAGAAATATTTTGTCTCGCAATTTGAGTATGTTTCACTACATAATAGGGATGCCAATTTTCGGGATTTTTTTGATCCCGGGATTTTCGAGATTTGAAAATGCGATCCCGGGATCCCGGGACAGTCCCGGGATTTAAGAATTCTAAAAATTATCTATATAAATTTACCTATACGTCGGAAAAAGCTAAAATAATTTGACTATTTATAACGTGGCAATACTATTTATTTAAAAAAATAAGTATAAATACTAAAAACTTCTTCAGAACAGTTAAAAAAATAAGAAATTAACATTACAAAATATAATTTTTTGTTAGGTATCACACATTTTTATAAATACATATATTATTATACGTTAGAGTAATGAAGTCTTTTCATTATGAGGAAATACTTTTATAAAATTAAATTGGATATAAAACCTTCCCATTCTTTTTTAAAATATGACCTTAAAAATATTAAAGCATTCAGTGTATCATCCTCTAAGCGTGGAGGATGAGAAGCACTTTCCTGCTTTAACACTTGTCGGCTCAATTGTTGCCAGGATATTAAAATCTTTTTGTAAATAGAAGCCCATGTCCCCACCATTACAAAATACATCTATTGCTTTATTTAGAGCATCGACTAAGGAATAACTTGTCCTATCAAAAGAATTTCAGGTAGTGTTATTTAAAACAAAACGTAATTTTTCTTTTTGACTTGCGGGTGGATTTAAATTTCTCATTTCAGTGTTATCGATATTATCGATTTTGGAGTTAGTCTCGTTTTTTAATTTGAACAAAATATCATATAACTGTTTCTTTATAATTGTTAGTGATGGGGCTTTAGAAAAGTCAAACTTAAGCTTATAAATATTGTCAGGATTCATTAAATATAAATGAAATGTCAGATAAAACAGTTCTTCTTTGCTTGATTCTCTCTATAATTTGATAAAATTAAAGATTGCAAAAAGGAGATTTATTTTGATTGATTTCATCTAGCATGAAATTTAATGCTATGTCCTATATACATAGATCCATATCACGAGCACATATGGCTTCAATAATTACTTCAATGGGTTGAAGTACATTTATTACATCTTTTAAAACTTTGAATTCATGATCCAATAATGAATTGTACTTATTTAATTAATCCCGGGATTTAATGGCACCAATCCCGGGACTTTCGGGACTCAAAAAAGGCCGGGATCCCGGGATTGGCATCGCTACTACATAATCAATAATGTTATCTGCAGTAACAGAAGTTTTGCCGAAGATAAATGAATCCATCTCTTGAGATCAAAAACAGCAACATCAAGTTCATCATTTAAGTTTTGCCCCCACAATAATTGCATGCTTTTTACGTTTTTTATTAGTGACTTCACGCCACTGAGTATTAATAACTCCAACTGCAGGAGAGACAGCATTCGAATCAGTCAAAGAGAAAGGTGCGGGAGAATCAATAACATTAAAATTGAGAGCATGCGAAGGCAAACTGGCATTAAAGGCCTCAACCCATAGAGTACGTCAAGTCCGTTGCGTCAAAGTTCACAACTGACAAGACGGAAATGAAGGAAGAAAGCGGCCCAATGAATACGTCCGCAACGCATTTAAAGTCAAATAAAAAATCAAAAAAAAAGCTTTTTGAATGATTAATTGCATTATTTCTCCTTTATACTGCGCATTAATATATTTCTTAAACATGAAAACATTTTTAATTTTCTTATCTCTCTTTTTTTTCTATGTTTCGCACAAACTCACATATGTATGTCAAAGTATTCAACGTACATCAAAAGTTAAAAGTTGACCAACTTCTTCCGTTGCGTTGACGGATAAGTTGCGAATAGGCCGCACGTCATACAAATGCATACATTTCATCTTAGCTGTCAGTTGTAAACTTTGACGCAACGGACTTGACGGACTCTATGGGTTCAGGCCTTAATTCTAGAATCTCCAACGGATAACAAAGAGCGAGAAACAGCAACACTAACAAAATCATCAACCGAATTTGAAGGCACACACAAATCAGCAGCGTCAGCATCAACAGCAGAGTTACGCACAGCATCCGAAAATTGCATAACGGCAGGTGCACTAACAACACTAGACTTAGTGTTTGGCGACAGAGTTTTACCAGCACTAGCATTACTCAAGGTTGAGGTCGTAGCACTCATCGACGCAGAGCAAACATGCGAAACAGCACCATTAGATTTATCACTCTTTTTTTTTCTCTGTTTATTATCGAAGAGAGATGATTGATTTATTATTGTCTTAAGTTCGTTTACTTCGCGAACTAAAATAGCAACAGTGGCATTTAAATTATTTGAATTATTTAAACACGGACTGCAATTAAAACAAAAAAATATCCTCATTTGGATTAACACACAATTTATGACATTTAGCTTGGCATAAATTGCAAGAAATAAAAGATTCGTTTGCAATAGTTTTATTACAAATTAGACAACGAATACAGAGCGTCATATTTTAGTGACCGAAAACAACGACAGTCGAAGAGAGACTGAAAATGGATGGATCCTTCTTCAAAAATTTGTTTGTTTGTTTCTTTTTTTTAGGTGTCTTAAAACTGCAGCATCGCTGACCTCCGTCTCATTCGTCGGAGGGTGTAGGGACCTCTGCGTTGGATCCTTTTTTTAAAAAGCTAATCGTATTTTTTATTTTAAATTTAATTAAAATTTATTAAACTGCAGTGTATTTTTTAAGTCTAATAATTTTTTTTTTTTTTTTTTTTTTATTTTAATTAGAAACGAGTCGTAGATTTTCCTTATTTTTATGTGTGGCTTTTATTCCTTTATTTTCCTTTTTATACCCTACACCGTGGGTATATTCACTTTGTCTCTCCGTTTGTAACACATCGAAGGGGGCGTGGCAGGTATGGAAAAGTATATATATTCTTGATCAGCGTCACCACCTGAGTCGATTTAGCGATGTCCGTCTGTCTGTCTGTCTGGGTGTCTGTTGAAATCAGTTTTACGGGAAAACCAAGAAAGCTAATTGAATGAAACTATCACACACAGGTCACATCTTCTTGTAGGCATCTTGCTATTGAAAATGGGCAAAATCGGTTGACAGACACGCCTACCGCCCATACTCTATGTATATTTACCCCGGCCAATTTTGAAAAAAGTTTCAGCGATTTTGATGAAACTTGGTGATTTGGTGCACATGTGAACCAAATTAGGATTAGGCTGGGTTTCAAGTTTCCAAAGGGTCGTACAGGGGCGTGGCACAGCCCTAAATTTTATCATTAGTACTACCATATCTTGTAAGCCGTTCAAGATATTGCGATTAAATTTGGTAAACGGATACATATAAAATATATCTTGAATTGCGATAAAAGTGACGTGGCACTTTTCAACTGTTAAAAATTTTGATTCCGTATATCTCAAAATTCGCACAAACGATTTCCATAAAAATTTTGGAGATGATGCCGCTGAAAGCAGTCATCATTACAAGCTCAGCTACTGGACCGAAAAAACTCGTTAAAGGGCGTGGCACAGCCCACAATATTTATAAACATTATATTTAAAGAACTAACAACGTAATCGTTATAAAATTTAATGAGGCAGATATACTTGCTATAAGGTCTCTTACTACAAAAATTTGGTCCAATAGTACCTGTGGGCGTGGCAACTCCCATATAAGCAAAAAACGTTTATTGTTATAGATAGTGTGCTATGAGAATAATCTTCATAAAATTTGGTGTATAGATCGCAGTTACTATAAGCTTTAAAAATAAATTAATTTTGACAGGATTGCATCAGTGGGCGTGGCACCTCCCATATTAACATAAATTTGTTAGCGCTGTTTTAAGTGAACTATTGCAGCAATTGGTATGAGTTTTAATGTATGTATTTCTGTCGCTATAGGGCATATCTGAATCAAAAGTGGCTGAAATAGCATCAGTAGGCGTGGCACCTCCCATACAAATAAAATACGGTAAGTGGCATATTTATCGAAATATGTGAGCAATCATACTAAAATTTGGTGTTAGGGGTTTGATTATGGAAAGCTATTTCTGGATCAAAACCGGGCTGGATTGTACCAGTGGGTGTGCTACCGCCCTAAATTTTAAATTTTTGTTGCAGCATACATCGCAAACTATACAAGCTATTGAGCTAAAATTTAATATGAGGATGTCGATCGCGAATATAATTTATTGTACCAAAAGTGGGCGGAACTGGAGAAGTGGGCGTGGCATATTCTAAAATTTTAATTTCTATTCGATTTTTTCCAACATTTTCTACATTCTTTAGACTTTTTCAACCTTTCAACTTTTTCCAATATATCCTATATGTATTTGTTCGACATTTTCAACCTCTTTCAACTTCCTTCCTAAGTTTCTTTATTTTTTCTACTTTTTCATCAACTTTGAATTGTTTAAACATTTTTCAACCTTTCTCAACTTTTTTAGAGTTTTTCAACCTCTCTCAACTTTTTTCAACATTTTGCATATATTTTCGACATTTTCCAACCTCTGCCAATCTTTCTAACATTTCACATTTTTTTCGACTTACTCAACCTCTTCAATGTCTTTTCAACATTTATTTAAAAGGTTATTTCAGTGCAGTGTAGGGTATGTGAGTTTCGGCCTTGCCGAAGATAACAGCTTAACTTGTTTTTATTTTACTTTTTTTTTATAAACGTACGAACAATCAAATTTTTCAAGTCTTTATTTTGATTTTTATTGAAAATTTTTTTTTTTTTTTTACAAAAATTAACTAATTTCATTTGCTGTCACACTTTCACGGTAGCCATGTTACGTTAAAGAAATTAAACATTTGTTGCGTTTATCTAAAGTATATTTTTACGACTGCATATCTTAATTCAAACTTCACTTAAAGCTAATATAAAATATATCGCATATTCGTTAAAGACTGCAGGCGCAGCATTTTTGTGGGAAACAAAATTAGAGCTTCTCGGCAGAGAAGTTTTGGTTGATTTATAAATGAGTGCCAGCGCAGCATTTTCGTGGGAAACGATATTTAAGCTTCCCGGCAGAAGAATAAATGTATTTACCTTAGGAATGTTGCTGAACGTGACTTTTAATAAAATACTCACTACAAATCTGTCCTCGGGAAAATGATATTTAAAAATATTTTTTATGAGGCCCAGTATGCACCCTTAATAAAATTTTTACAATCTAATCTGTTCTTCTTAATATAAAAGCCATAGTGTGTCAATTCCATGAGAATCGATTAAGCGCTCCTTGAGGAAGTGCTTTTTTTTAAAATATTTTTGTATGAGGGTCACCCCAAATATGCACCCAAAACTAAGGCTTTGTAGTCTATGACACCCGCCTGATTGATACTAATATACTGTAAAAATTTCATCAAGATCGGCTGGATAGTTTTAACGTCCATTAAGGACATACAGACAGACAAAAAATGAATTTTATATTGTTACGAAATTCCTGTCTCTTAGACGATGATTTCGATCTCCTACACTTGTCTGAGTTCGATCACTGGATTGTGTAACAATCAAAAACACACAAACTTATTTAATTATAAAATGGTTTATTTAAATCACAAAAGTTAGTTTTTACACGTTACAATTGTTTGTTTCATTAACATTCAAAGTCTAATATTAATTTGGCACTGTATAGACAACTGTTTTACTTTATTACTTAAAATCCACTGTGTTAAAATCAAATGTCTTACTTTACTTTTAAAATCAACTGTATCACTTTATTGCTTAAATTCAACATCTTTTCGACAACTCAGATGACAACCTTTTATACTACAGTCATCACTTTCTCGAATAATCCAGTACCTTCTAAATGGCGTATCGGCGTGGAATCCACAATCACTTTCTCGAATAATTCAGTACCTTCTAGATGGCGTTGTACGACGGCGATAATTTCTTTTGGTTGTCCACTTTTATAGTGTACTGCAGCACCTTTTCGGTTTATCATTTTTAGTATAAAAACTGCACTTGGCCGCTAGATGGTGTAAAAGTATTTATACAGCCAGTGATGCTAGCTAGTATCGTTTAGTTTTCTTTCGTTGGTTTTTATTTCGAGAATTTTCTGGCATAAACCAAATTTCGCTACACTGCCCTCCGCCTCCCGTCCCGAACAAGAGTCTCTCCGTCTCTAGTATAAGGTGCCAGCCTTTCGATGTGGACTACCTTAAATTTACTTTTGTTCCCGGGGTATTTTTGGATGCTATACACATCATCATCAATCCTTGTGACGATCCGGTAAGGTCCCTCCCAATGAGTCTGTAATTTAGGAGACAAGCCTCGTTTTCGTTGTGGGTTATGTAGCAGCACTAGTTGACCTTCTTTGAACCCTTCAGTATTTGCTCGCAGGTCATACCGAGCTTTCATCTTGTCGCTAGCTAATTGAGTACGTCTCTTGATAAGCTCGTGTATATCTGCTAGTTCTTCTCTTTTCAGCGACATGTAATCGTCAGCATGGGTCGTTTCTGGGACAACGCTTACTCCGTACTTCAAATCTGCTGGAAGCCTTAAGTCCGTACCAAAAATGGCTTTTGCTGGCGTGACTGTAGTGGTATCGTGTATTGACGACCGATAAGCCATCAGAAACATTGTTATATGCTCATCCCAATCTTTTTGTCCTTTATCAACAACCTTTTTTAAACGCTCCTCTAGAGTACGGTTGAACCTTTCGACCATGCCATCGGACTGAGGACGCAAAGCTGTGGTACGTGTCTTCTGTATTCCAAGCATGTCACAAACCTCCTAATAAAGTGTCGACTCAAAATTTCGTCCTTGGTCGGAATGCAACTCAAGTGGAGCTCCATATCGGCAAATCCAATTTTTGATGAAATTGTCTGCCACTGTTTTTGCTTCTTGATTGGGAATGGGATATACTTATGGCCACTTACTGAAGTAATCAATTACCACAAGGATGTATTTATTTCCTGCATTGCTGATTGGAAAAGGTCCCGCTATATCCATGGCTATCCTCTCAAAGGGAGCTCCAACGTTATACTGATGCATTTTTCGCCGAGTGCGTTGCCTTGGTCCTTTAGCAATTGCACATTGGTCACAACGGCGGATCCAGTCAGCAACTGATTCTTGGCATCCTACCCAATAAAACCGTTTCTTTATTTTCTCTGTGGTTTTCGTTATGCCCAGATGTCCACCACTCGATCCATTGTGATAATCCTCGATTATTTCCTTAAATTTGGCCTTTGGAATAACCAGCAGTTTTGAGTGAATTTTACCATCCTCGCTTTCCCAGATTCAGTAGAGACAACCATCATGCAACTCCAAGCTTTGCCAGTGCGACCAGTATGCTTTACAGATTTGGCTTTCACTTGAGATTTCTTGCCATGCCAGTTTCCTACCCAGCTCCTTATACTTAATTATAGTTGCCAAATCTGTATCACTGCGCTGGTCCCGTTTTACCTCCTCTTTTTTCCGTTTTTCTTCAGGCAAAACGTTCAAAAGGCGCACATCAATTGTTCCTGCTTTATTTTCCGTTCGTGAACCATGACCGCATTCAATTATACATGGACGACGGGAAAGTGCATCCGCATTTCCATGCTGGCTTCCTTTGCGATGTTCTATGGTGAAATCATAGCTCTGCAAGCGTTCTATCCACCGTGCGATTTGACTTTCAGGATCCTTGAATTGAAGTAGCCACCTTAATGCCACATGGTCTGTCCTCAGGAGAAAGTGCTGTCCCTATAAGTACTTATGGAAATGTTTCACGCATTCCATTACTGCCAGTAACTCTCTCCGAGTTACGCAATAATTCCTCTCAGGTTTCGACAGAATTTTGCTGAAATATGCGACGACTTTTTCTTGTCCATTGATGATTTGGGACAAAACTCCTCCAATACCATGGCCACTCCCATCGGTGTCTAATACAAATTCTTTGCCGGGTATTGGGTACGCGAGTATTGGCGCTGTAGACAGTAATTCTTTCAGCTTTTAGAATGCAGCTTCCTGTGCACCACTCCATTCGAATTTCCGATTCTTCTGCGTCAGCTTACGTAGACTGCCTGCAACATTTGCGAAACCAGGAACAAAGCGTCTGTAATAAGTGCATAGACCCAGAAAACTTCGCAACTCATGAAGTTTAGATGGTCGTGGCCAATTTTTCACAGCTTTTATTTTATCTTCATCTGTGTGTATTCCTTTTGACCTAACCTTGTGCCCCAGATATTTGACTTCACATTGAAAAAGTGAGCACTTTTTCGCACTTAACTTTAGTCCATCTGCCTCCAAGCGCTCAAACACTTCCTCCAGATTTTTTAAATGGTCATCAAAATCGTTTCCCATGATGATTATGTCATCGAGATACTTTAGACAAGTCTTCCAATGTAGTCCTTTGAGAACTCGTTCCATTAACCGCTCAAACGTAGCTGGAGCGTTACAAAGACCAAACGGCGTGACGTTGAACTGCCATAGACCATTCCCAATACTAAAGGCAGTTTTCTCCTTGTCTTTTTCATCTATTTCCACCTGCCAATATCCACTTTGAAAGTCCAGGGTGGAAAACCATGTTGCTCCAGATAACGTATCTAGTGTATCATCGATTTTGGGTAACGGGTAGCTGTCTTTTTTGGTGACGTCATTCAATTTTCTGTAATCCACACAGAATCGCATACTTCCGTCCTTTTTCTTGATAAGTACGACCGGTGAACTCCATGGGCTTTCTGATGGTGCAATGACAATTTCTCGTGCCATATCCTCTAACAGGTCCGTCACTTCTTCGAGTGCTAGGCTCCTTGGAAGTTGACGAATTGGCTGAAAATTACCTGTATCAATGCGATGTTTGACAACTGATGTTCGGCCATTATTTTCTCCTTTGGATGCAAATATCCACCAAAGCTTTTGCAGAAACCTTTTTGCTTTATTTTTTTTTTTTTCTGGGCAGACAACTCCTTCGTCCATTCTTTCGTCAATACTTCCAAAGCCGACGATTTCGTTAAAGTTGTACCTTGTGTGTTCTGCTGGTCATTTTCACAATTTATCACAGCCGTAACTTTCTCATATTGCGCTGTAAGTTCACCTTTTTGCATTCATTTTGGCTTATTTGTTGGATTCAAAATTCGTACCGGTATTTTTCTGTCCGATCTTGTTTTTACTAGGGTCTTTCCAATAATCAGGTTTTTCTTTAAATTTTTCTTATCGCTTCCACTACCCACAGACGGCTTGTCCCACAGTCTTCACTTGTTATGGCCCAAATAATTTCTTCGGTGTTGGGTTCAATTCAACAGCACTCACTTATGTAGACTCTTGCAATTGTTAATTTTTGTCCACAGACAATGTCTAAAGGCAACTCTACATTGGCATACCTCAACTTTTTTTTCTTAAGATCCAAAGTGAACCCGTGTCGAATCATGAAGTCCACGCCAATGATAACTTCATCGGTGATGTTTGCAACAGTAAAATTATGTTCCACAGTTTTGTTGCCGATAAGAATACTCGCTGTAACTTTTCCAACTATTTGCGCAATTTCTCCTGTCGCTGTTTTCAATTGGATCCCATTTAATGGAGTTACTCGTCGTCTATCAAATAAGTCTCTCCTCACAATTGAATGCGATGCGCCTGTATCCAAAGTAAGCTCACATGGTCTTTCGTTGATTTTTCCACCGATGGTAAGGCTGTTGGAATTTCGGCAAAGCTTCGAAACTAAGACTATGGGGCAATCATCTGTGAGAGTCAGCTCACGCCCCGCTGTACTGACTCTCTTTAGTTTAACAACTGCTGCTCGCTACCATTTTCGCCATCGTCCACCCTGTTTCCAATTCTTCTTCTTGCTGAACGTGATGCAGATCGTTTACGACGTGATTTTCAGTCACGTGCCATGTGTCCCTGCTTACCACAGTTGTAGCATTTTCCGCTGAAGCTACCGCTGGCGAACGATGAAGTTTTCTTTTCAGCCTCCACCTACATCCGACGAGCTTTCAGTGATGGGCGGCATGTCAACGCAATCGTCTCCTGCGTAAGGGCAACCTTTACTGTTTCGTTAAATGTTGTCTTCGGATTCCTCATTGTCTCGCGTTTTGTATCTGAGTCACGTACGCCTCTATTTTGAATTTTTCAGCTACGACACTTAACTCGTTAGGATAGGAAAGGTGTGCCAATCGCTAAATATCCGAAGCATACTCCTGCAAGGACTCACCAGATTTCTGGATACGACTTTTCAACTCCAATCTGTGAACCTGCTTCATGTGGTCACTGCCATATTTTCGCTGTAAGGCATCCATCACCGCCTTGTAATTTTTCTGCTCCGCCACTGGAACCGTTTGCAATACTTCTGCAGCTGCGCCTTTTAATGTCACAATTAGCGCTGCAGCTGCGCTCTCGTTATCCCAACGATTGTGACCAGATTTTGTTTCGAACTGGAGCTTGAAAGCACTAAATGGCGTTGTTCCATCGTACGAGGCTGCCTTAATTTTCTCCCCGAACCGCCTGTATCTGCTGCGCGTTCTGACTTAGGTTCTGATCTATTTGCAGTGCATTTTGACTTAAGCTCTGATCAATTTCTTCCCGAACCGCTTGGATCTGCAGTGCGTCCTGACTTAACTTCTGGTCTATTTTTTCCTGAACGGCCTGGATATTACTATTCATCTGTAGATTTATTGTCAGCGTCATCGCCATTAACATTTTCTCGAACTTTGACACATCTACAACTTCACCACTTGCCGCCGGTCCAGAAGGTTCTTCCACTTTCGCAGCTGATTCTGATACATAAAATTCATGCTCTTCCAGGTTTACACCTTAAGCTTCAAAAGTCTGCCGTAAACGTTTCTGTAACTCCACCTTTCCGCCAGATGATTGCAGATTTAGCTGCTGCAACTCCTTCTTCAGTTGATTCACTTTCAGTTCGTCAAACTTAACCATTTTTTTTTTTTTTTTTTTAATTGATTGTTAATTCATTTTACACAATCCCACTTCTGACACCAATTGTTACGAAATTCCTGTCTCTTAGACGATGATTTCGATCTCCTACACTTTTCTGAGTTCGATCACTGGATTGTGTAACAATCAAAATCACACAAACTTATTTAATTATAAAATGGTTTATTGAAATCACAAAAGTTAGTTTTTACACGTTACAATTATTTATTTCATTAACATTCAAAGTCTAATATTAATCTGGTACTGTATAGACAACGTTTTTACTTTATTACTTAAAATCCACTGTGTTAAAATCAAATATCTTACTTTACTTTTAAAATCAACTGTATCACTTTATTGCTTAAATTCAACAACTTTTCGACAACTCAGATGACAACCTTTTATACTACAGTCATCACTTTCTCGAAAAATCCAGTACCTTCTAAATGGCGTATCGGCGTTTCGAGATTTCATAAAGCTCGAAAATAACTATTTTCGACATTTCCCTATGCATTGGTGCAAAAAAAACCACCCTAAATTTTTTTTTGCTCCAATCGATTATGAAAGGTCGAAAATGCGTTTTGTATAACTTTAAGAGTGGCTCCGGAACTTGAAAACTATCAAAATGATCGAAAGCGGTCCTTTCTAGGGTCCGGAGCCACCCTAAATGATGTCAAAAATTCATATTCGACGTTTTCCCATTAATTACAGAAAAAAACAATTTTTCCGAATATAGGTCAAAAACGGTAAATGATGTCCAAAATCCATTTTTGACCTTTTCCTATTAATTACAGAAAAAATAATCCAAAAATAGGTCAAAAACGGTCCTTTCCCGGGGCCGGACTACAGATCCACCCTAAATGATGTCCAGAATCCATTTTTGACCTTTTCCTATTAATTGCAGAAAAAAAAAATCCAAAAATAGGTCAAAAACGGTCTTTTCTCGGGGCCGGACTACGGAGCCACTGTAAATGATGTCCAAAATCCATTTTTGACCTTTTCCCATTAATTACAAAAAAAAAATCCAAAAATAGGTCGAAAACGGTCCTTTCTCGGGGCCGGACTACGTAGCCACCCTAAATGATGTCCAAAATCCATCTTTGACATTTTCCAATTAATTACAGAAAAAAAAAACGACGGGTTGCACTCCGGGAGTGCCGACAGAAGTGAAAACAAATCGTTTAATGGCTAGTTTTGTGTTAGTTGGTATGTGTACGTTTTCTTTTTATATGGCAATGCAATGGAAGACAAAAACGGAATATGTATTCAAATTTTACTCTCGCTCTCATTCTCAATTTGTCAACGCAACAACGCGGAATTTGAAAGAAACAAACATCTAAGCATAACAATCGTTGAATGAAAATGGAATGTGTCAGTTAGTGTGTCTGCTTTGCTTTTTGTCTTCCACTTGGGAAATTTATTTAAAAGAAACAATAGAACATTCAAATTTTACTATCGCATTCATGACGGGGAGTCCCGATGACGGTCGGTGTCGCGAGCTTATACTTTTTTCCTCAGCCGCACAACGTGCCATAAGAAGTTTTCACTTCAAAAATTGCTGGAAGAAGTATATTCGGCTCAGTAGCCTCAACTGTGAATAATTAAATTTGAGCTAAGTACTCCTTATGTTTGAGAACAAAAATCTATTCTGATTGCAGTAAGACACATCATTGCGAATTATGTAAGTATAAGAAAAAATCAGGTAAAGAAAGTACTGTGACTAAACAGCTTAAACATAATTTTTCTTAAACTTAACTTAAAAATCTGCTTCTTCCTACAGACACTATGACACCACATTTATCAAAATCGGCTTATTCGTTGAAGAGTTATGGCTGTTAGAATATTCAAACTGCTTAAAACGCCATCTAGTGACAGTTAATCAAAATACAAATGACTTCAAAAAAATCTGCTTGTTCTTAAAAAACCTATTACACCTCATTTGTCTAAATCGGTTTAGTAATAGCCGAGATATAACGTTTTAAAGTTTTTCAAAAAATCAAATTTGCTTGCTGCTGGTTCATGGTGGCCTGGTATTTCAGATTTTTCTCTGCCTTGGGCTGCTGGCTCTGCTTTCGGCTGCGCTAGCAGAGAAAAATTTGCTGACTGAACAACAGCTAACCGGAAGTCAACATATGTGTGGTACAAATTTAAAAATTTTTTCCAGAAAATTGCATACTTTCATGGGCCAATTTTTTCAAAAAACGTTGCCTACTTTTAGGCGCTAGTAATAATTTACCCTTAAAAGTATGCAACACTTTCCGACGAATTTCAAAAATAGCGCCTAAAATTAGGCAACATTATCTGAAATTTTTAAAATCGTTGCCTACTTTTAGGCGCTATTTTTGAAATTTGTCAGAAAGTTTTGCCTACTTTTAGGGGCAAATTATCAATAGCGCCTAAAAGAAGGCAACGTTTTATAAATTTTTTGAAATCCAGTTCGTTTTCCAAGTCTTCAAAATTTTAAAATCGAGTTCGTTTCCCAAGTTTTCAAAATTCCAAAATCAAGTTCGTTTCCCAAGTCTTCCAAATTTGAAATCGAGTTCCTTTCCCAAGTCTTCAAATTTCTGAAATCGAGTTCGTTTCCCAAGTCTTCAAAATTCTAAAATCGAGCTCGTTTCCCAAGTCTTCAAAATTCCAAAATCGAGTTCGTTTCCCAAGTCTTCAAAATTCCAAAATCGAGTTCGTTTCCCAAGTCTTCAAAGAACATTCAAATTTTACTATCGCATTCATGACGGGGAATCCCGATGACGGTCGGTGTCGCGAAATTATACTTTTTTCCTCAGCCGCACAACGTGCCATAAGAAGTTTTCACTTCAAAAAATCTAAAAATGGGTCAAAAACGGTCCTTCCAGGGTCCGGAGCCACCCTAAAAATGTTAAAGAATTGGTTCAAAAACGGTCTTTTCTACGGTCCCGACCCACCCTAAATGATGTCCAAAATCCATTTTCGAGCTTTCCCTATCGATTGGAGCAAAAAACTGTTTTCGAAAATGGGTCAAAAACGATCCTTTCAAAGGTCCGGAGTCACCCTAAGTGATGTCCAAAATCCATTTTCGACCTTTCCCTATCAATTGGAAAGAAAAAAAAAACGGTTTTTCTGTACTACAGTTCAATATAAGTGGCTCACGCTATTCACTGCTTCATGAATCTGAATCCATGTGAGTGTGAGATTTTCACGCATTCACATTCATAAGCCTAGAGCTACTAAAAGCTCAGATTCATGAGCAGCATGTCATCTACTGTTTGCATGCAAAAGGCACACTCACGGCTCATATTTTTGGTAGGGGCTCAAAACACTCAGTGAGCTACTCAATGATGTTCTCTGCTATGAATGACAATGTTTTTAAAAATCCTTTTGACAGTTTTGCACCACTGCTCAACAAATATTGGAAAAGTTCCCTTATACTTGCAAATTTAGATGGAAATGTATTTTTGTGTTACATTTGCAGAGTAGGCTTTGCTAGAAAGTTATGTTATTTGAAATTTGACTCTTGTGCTTATTGGTAGTCGTTTAAAGTTGTTTCGCAAAGCCGGAGGATAAAAATGCGTAAGATATCGCGGAATCTTGAAGATCAAGTAATTTCAGGCCCGTGCGCAAGGGGGGATTTTGGGGGTTCAAACCCCTCCATTGGGAATTTTCACACATAGGCTTTTATTGACATTTGAATGAACATAAGAGCTACGTGGTGTAAATTCGGTGTGAATCGGTTTAACTGTCTTCGTGAAAATGATATTTAAATATATTTTTGTATGAGGGCCACCCTAAGTGTGCACCTTAAATAAAATTTTTATGATCTAATCTGTGCCTCTTTATATAAAAGTCATGTGGTGTAAATTCCATGAGAATCGATTTAGAAGTCTTCGAGAAAATGACATTTAAAAAATATTTTTGCAGAGTAGGTTTTGCTAGAAAGTTGGGCATTTTCACACGTAGGCTTTTATTGACATTTGAATGTAAGATAAAAAAAAAATAACAAAATTATTTTTTTGTAAATGAAAGATAACTAAAATGCCAATAAATCGTCGGAGCCCGGGTTTATCGTGCATATTTTAAGCTCGGCGCATTCTTTGACTTTGTCTTTGAGTCGAGTACTTCAAGCAGAAAACCAGGATCTTGGCGAGGCTATCAACCTGGCTGATGCCGCAAAAGATGTTTTAATGAAAACAAGAGAGAACGCCGAGGAAAACTGTAAAGAACTTTTTAAAACCGTGAGCAGAATCAGCGAAGAGTATGACATTCATTTGCGGAAGCCCAGGATCACGTCAAGACAAACTTGTCGCTATAACGTCCGAACTGGCTCAGTTGAAGATTATTTTCGTGTAACAATCTACATAGAATACATTGATTTGTTTGTACGACATTTGGAAGTTCGATTTTTGAATCATAGTAATATTTTATCGAATTTTGCCTGCCTCTTCCCAAAAAAAATGAAAAACTTCAATGAAAGTTCACACACAAATCTATTCGCGCCATTCAATTTTGCATGATAGTTCACGTGACATGTGAATAAGACACGTTTCGAAATGTCCATCAAATGTTTCGTGTTATCGCAACTTTGCCTGTGGCAGCAGCAACAAATGAACGCTCCTTTTCAGCGCTACGTCGTCTAAAGACATACCTCAGATCAACTATGTCCGAAGGTCGGCTGAACGGCTTAGCCTCGCTTAATATACATCGCGATATCGAAATCAATGTGGAAAGAATTTCGGACGAGTTTTCAAGTACCTCGCAGAATTAGCTATTTACGTCATGATAACTGAATATCGAATCATAAAATAAACGCATGTACATATTATGTATTTAATTATAATTAAATGTCTACATTAAAAGTAGAGTTAAAAACCCCTCCATGGATGATTCCTGCTCACGGGCCAGTGTGATTGTTTTGAAAAAAACGAAAAAATATTGCAGTTGATGTAAGCAAAGGTGGTAGGCCTCGGAAATTGACAGATGGTGATGCACGTCTTATTGAATGAATGCTTCGCAAAAATGAATGCAGAACTCCTCGCGAAGCTGCTTCAAAGCTTCTGCATCAAGCAAGTCCAAGGACCGTTCGGCGCGCATTGAAAAATATTGGTTTGACTGCATCAGTAAAGCAAAATAAACCTGCTTTGTCTGAACGAAATGTAAAATTTTTCAAGGAACGCTGAAATTGGTCAACGACTGGAAAAGGGTAATTTGGTCTGATGAAACCAAAATCGATCGGTTCCAGTCAGACGGCAAAGCATATTTCTGGCATCGCCCTCAAGAAAGTCTTCAGCGTGGATAGGTGAAGCAGACATTTAAATGGCCAGCACAAAGCCCGGACCTGAACCCCATAGAAAATTTGTGGGCCCACATAAAACGCCAGTTGTCTCGTTATGACAATGCACCTTCCAATATGGACGAGGTATGGAATTGAGTCCAGGCAGAATGGGCCAAGATACCGCATAATAGTGAGCTTGGTGGAGAGCATGCCTAGGCGAATAAAAAGTGTTATTAGCAATAAAAGCCTTTCGACATAATATTAAATGTATTTTAAGAAAAAATTTTAGAAGTGCAGATGCAAAACTGTTCAAATGACATGTAAAAAAAATAATAGTTATCTTTGTTTGTATTAATGAAATAAATTTCTCTTGTGCACATTAAAATTAAAGAAAAGGAAGACTAAGCTTTATTGTTATATCAGATTTGTTGTTGGATATTTTTTTAATAAAGTTCCAATATTACCAAGAAAAAAATTGTATTGAAAAATAAAAACTCTGTATGCATTTTTGTATTAATGTATTTATATTTGTTAATCACACGCATATAATTAAGATTAGCATAACCTAAAATACGCAATTTGCAACGTTTTTTCCGTTTTTCGTTTCTATATTATTTGTTTTAATTAGGCACATCGACCTTTTTATAACTCTATCCACCAGAGAACAGTAAAAATGGACACGCACACAGTTTATATTTAAGTAGCATTATATAGACAAAGGACCCTATGCAGCAACAAAAATCCACTATTTGCCGGCCATCTACCTGACAGATCTGATTCAGTTTAATTGAACTGAAATGATCGATCACTGATGGGCTTGATTATTAGCCCACTAAAAAGTTTTACCAAACGACACACTTTTTGGCTGGATTCATTTTAGAACCGGCAGGACAATTAAATACATCGGAGAACTCCTGCATATTTGATAAGGTACCGATGACACGAAACTGTGAAGGGGAATGGGCGTCTTTCTCCATCTGCAAGATACTCGTTTCATCTGTAGTACTGGAACACCAAACCTGTAAAAACACATAAAATTCATAAGCTGAGCAATATAAATTATCCGCAAATATTTACTATATTACCTGCGCAAAGGAAACAAAAAACAATTGATTATGCGCCAAATTCAAACCGGGCAATTTAAGATAATCGGCTTCTTTTTCTGACTTCGAACTTAAGTACGCATGATACGCAGCTTTAAGGCCACCATTGTCGGCGATATTTTCACCCAAAGTCTGCTTACCATTTAGACTGCGCCCATTTACTTTGTAGCTAGCATATTGCTTGGCAATACAGTCGGTCTTCTCATTAAAACGTTCGATACTCTTGTTCTCCCACCAGCGATTTATGTTGCCGAACTTGTCGTATTCGCGTCCCTGATCGTCAAAAGCATGCGTCAACTCATGTCCCATCACCACTCCCATTGCACCGAAATTCAAGCTCTTCGGATTATTAATGTCATAAAACGGTGTCTGCAGTATACCAGCAGGAAAGACAATCTGATTTTTAGTTGGGGTATAATAGGCATTGACCATTTGTGGCGTCATACCCCAGTTGGTCTTATTTACCGGCTGATCAAGCTTTTCCAAATTGCTCTTAAGGTTGTAAATCGAAACCTGTATATTATTTTCAAAATATGCATTTGTCTTTATATTGAGATTGGCGTATTTGCGATCAAGCTGTGCATCATCGAGTATATAGTCTGGAAAGCCAATCATATCGGAAATAGCATTGGCCTTTTCCTCCGCTAAGCGACGTGTGCGTTTGTCCATCCAAGTTAGATTACGCAGATTCTGTTTAAAAGCATCCCTCACTTCATTTATCATTTGCTGTGCCTGTGGCTTGGATTCGCCATGAAAAGCCTGTCGTACAAAAATGGCGCCAACGGCAAAACCAATGACATTGTTCGTATCAGCTACACAGTAACGCCAAATTTCCTCACCACCGTCGGATCCCATGAGGGCTTTCCGTACACCCTTGTACGCGTCACGAAATGGTTTGGAAAGGCAAGAGGTCAAAGTTCGCACAGCCTGCCAAATTAGATAGTTGTTGATGGCACTAAGAAAAGGTTAAAAAAAATAAGCCTTCTACTTTACACAAAAATAAATTCATAAAACTGCTGCTTACATTTTACCCTCTGTCGTTTTTTTCATTTCTATAATAATCTTGGAGAGATTTTTAAGAAAATCTGGCGCATAGACGATAACAACTTCTGTTTGGGTTACAGTTCGATTGACCAGCTGTAAAGCATCATCAAAATGTTGCGTCCAGTTAAGAAAGGGTGCCATGCGTTCCAATTCCCACAATTTCATTGGATGGTACATCGCTTCTTCATTACGGCGTTCCTCTAAAGGTGTTGATATATTAGCAAGACGAGACTCGAACTGAATAACGGCCTGCATTTGTATACGTGCGTCGGTTTCATTTGCGCCTAGCAGCACGCAGATCTTGGTCATATATTCGATGTAGGCATCTAATACTTTGCGATGAAGCTCAGTTTTGTTATTGTAGTAATCAGGCGTAGGCAAGGTCAGACCACCCTGATCGATTTGAATGACGTGACGTGTTGAGTTTTTGTCATCCTCTCCAATGGCCCAGCCGAACAGACAATTAAAGTTATACCTGTTTTTGTAGAAAAGTAAAGGATATATAAAATGAAAATATTCTAGACAGCGTTATCGAGTTATTGATAAAGCTGTAACTACACAAGAAGACACTCCGCTTGGCAACATTCCAGATGCATCGAACCCTATGGCACTCAGAGAAAAATATAATTAAATAGATAGAGATAAATATAAGTATGTATTAGCGATGCCAATCCCGGGATTCCAGTCTTTTTCCTATCCCGAAAATCCCGAGAATAGTTCCATTGAATCCAGGGATTAATTAAATATGTATAAAAAGCCACCATATGTAGATCTAAAACTTGCTTCGTTTATGGATTCAAAGTCTTGAAAGATGTAGTAATGTACTTCAACCCATTAAGTCAACTATAGAAGCCATATGTGCTCGTGATATGGATCTATATAAATGCGATATAGCATTCATGACAGTTGAAATCAAGCAAAATAAATCTCCTTTTAGCAATCTTTTATTTAATGAAATTATAGACAGAATCAAACTAAGAAGGGCAGTTTTGTCTTACAATTTTTTTATTTTTAGTGAATTCTGACAATATTTATAAGCCTAAGTATGACTTATCCAAAGCCCCATCACTAAAAATCATAAAAAAACAGTTATATGATATTTTGTTCAAATTCAAATTAAGTCAGCCCGCAAGTTTAAACAAGTTAAGGTGTTATCTTCGGCCAGGCCGAAACTCACATTCCCTACACTGCACTGAAATAACCTTTTAAATAAATGTTGAAAAGACATTGAAGAGGTTGAGTAAGTCGAAAAAAATGTGAAATGTTAGAAAGATTGGCAGAGGTTGGAAAATATCGAAAATACATATATGCAAAATGTTGAAAAAAGTTGAGAGAGGTTGAAAAACTCTAAAAAAGTTGAAAAAGGTTGAAAAATTTTTGAACAATTCAAAGTTGATGAAAAAGTCGAAAAAATAAAGAAACTTATGAAGGAAGTTGAAAGAGGTTGAAAATGTCGAACAAATACATATAGGATATATTGGAAAAAGTTGAAAGGTTGAAAAAGTCGAAAGAATGTAGAAAATGTTGGAAAAAATCGAATAGAAATGAAAATTTTGGAATATGCAACGCCCACTTTTGGTACAATAAATTATATTCGCGATCGACATCCTCATATTAAATTTTAGCTCAATAGCTTGTATAGTTTGCGATATTTTGTTGCAGCATAAAAATTCAAAATTTAGGGCGGTGGCACACCCACTGGTACAATCCAGCCCGGTTTTGATCCAGAAATAGCTTTCCATAATCAAACCCCTAACACCAAAATTTAGTTTGATTGCTCACATATTTCGATAAATATGCCACTTACCGTATTTTATTTGTATGGGAGGTGCCACGCCTACTGATGCTATTTCAGCCACTTTTGATTTAGATATGCCCTATAGCGACAGAAATACATATATTAAATTTCATACCAATTGCTGCAATAGTTCACTTAAAACAGCGCTAACAAATTTATGTTAATATGGGCCACGCCCACTGATGCAATCCTGTCAAAATTCATTTATTTTTGAAGCTTATAGTAACTGCGATCTATACACCAAATTTTATGAAGATTACTCTCATAGCACACTATCTATAACAAAAAACGTTTTTTACTTATATGGGAGGTGCCACGCCCACAGATACTATCAGACCAAATTTTTGTAATAAGAGACCTCATAGCAAGTATATCTACCTCACTAAATTTCATAACGATTACGTTGTTAGTTCTTTAAATGTAACGTTTATAAATATTGTGGGCTGTGCCACGCCCTTCAACGAGTTTTTTCGGTCCAGTAGCTGAGCTTGTATTGATGACTGCTTTCAGCGGCATCATCTCCAAAATTTTTATGGAAATCGTTTGTGCGAATTTTGAGATATACGGAATCAAAATTTTTAACAGTTGAAAAGTGCCACGCCCACTTTTTCGATTCCGTTTACCAAATTTAATCGCAATATCTTGAACGGCTTACAAGATATGGTAGTATTAATGATAAAGTTTAGGGCTGTGTCACGCCCCTGTACGACCCTTTGGAAACTTGAAACCCAGCCTAATCCTAATTTGGTTCACATGTGCATCAAATCACCAAGTTTCATCAAAATCGCTGAAACTTTTTTCAAAATTGGCCGGGGTAAATATACATAGAGTATGGGCGGTAGGCGTGTCTGTCAACCGATTTTGCTCATTTTCAATAGCAAGATGCCTGCAAGAAGATGTGACCTGTGTGTGACAGTTTCATTCAATTAGCTTTCTTGGTTTTCCCGTAAAACTGATTTCAACAGACACCCAGACAGACAGACAGACGGACATCGCTAAATCGACTCAGGTGGTGACGCTGATCAAGAATATATATGTATACTTTTCCATACCTGCCACGCCCCCTTTGATGTGTTACAAACGGAGAGACAAAGTGAATATACCCACGGTGTAGGGTATAAAAAACCTTATGTTTTGTTTTAAATAACATTTCGCAAAATTCCTTTAATAAGACAAGTTATGCCTTAGCTGATGCTCTAAATAAAGAAATAAGTTGATATATTTTGTAATGGTGGGGACAGGGGGGCTTCTATTTACAAAAAGATTTTAACTTTCTGGCAACAATTCAGCAGACAAGTGTTGAAGGAGAAAGGTGCTTTTCATCCTCACGTATCATACACTGAATGTCATATTTTAAAAAAGAATAGGAAGTTTTTATATGCTATTTAATTTTATAAAAATATTTCCTCATAAAGAAAAGACTTGATTACTTTAACGTATAAATTTATAAGATTTATGTTTTGAAATGTTAATTTGTTATTTTTTTACTGTTATGAAGAAGTTTTTAGATTTTCTATTTATTGTTTTAAATAAATAATATTGCCACGTTATAAATAGTCAAACTATTTTTTTCCGACGTATAGGTAAATTTAAGTATATTGATAATTTTTAGAATTCTTAAATCCCGGGACTGTCCTGGGATCCCGGGTTCGCATTTTCAAAAAAATTTGAAAAATTTAAAAACGATCTAAGCAACACATTTTTTCGATCGGAGAAAACTATATGTAACTATTTCTTTAAAAAAAAAAAGAAAAGCCAAACGGAAATGAGTATCTGAACAGTGTGGTGGGGAGGGGGCAGGTGGCACAGCTGTCAATCGTGACAAAACTACCGTAGATCTCCCTCTGCATACCTCTCCATCTACTAAGAATTTCCCGCTATTATTGCTGTAAGCAAACCTCCTCTTTCACTTCCGCAAAGTTTTGATAGGATTGCTTATTCTGTGGTACCTGTTTCCTTGAAAGCATTGCCTGGATTAAAATCAATTTTTATATCACGTTTACATTCCAATACTGCAACTGACAATGTTAAAGATTTTATACGACAAAGTCGTATTATTCCCGCCCACGCACAATGGTCCCAAATTGAGTAATTGATTCAAAAATCGTTAGAGAGCGCAAATTGCGTCAGAATTGATTTTTTGTTTTAGTCTTTAAATGCATAGCGTACCATATATGGGGTAAAACACACGAAAACGCCAGCTGAAAAAATTTTTGGCTCCGATTTGGGTGAAATTTGGCATGATTGTAGTATTGATGTCTGGCAATAAAAGTGTTTTTAAGATTTTGCCCTAATTTTATTTGTTGCTCAGACACGCGGGTATGAAATTCACGATTTTCGTACTTTTTCAGAATAAGTGTTTTTTTCGAAATTTCATAGCTTACAGCAAACTTTATCAATTAATAATTGGTGAACGTACATTTTTAGGTTTTTACTTGTACTTTTCAAAAAAAAGTATTGATTTTGAAAAAAAAAAAAAAATTTTTCACAAAAATTTTGCGAATTGAAAAATATTTTTGCATTTTTTTTAAAAAAATCATGTTTTAAAATTTATTTTTTTTTTTAATCTGAAAACTAAAACTGAAATTTAAAATCAGTGCAGTAGCCTTTCATCGCGTAGTACAGCGCGCGCTTAGCGGCTCAAACATTTTAATTTACTACTTGCCCTCATGTTATGGCATATCATTTTAAAGCTTGCGTATCAAGCTGTAATCTGAAGTTCACCGAAAAAATATTCAGAAATGGATTTTTCAAAAAAACTTCAAAAATTCATTTCAATTTACAAAATTTTAGCTTTTTAATTTTTTTAAAACTAAAAAAAAATATAAAAAATTTTTTTCCCACAAAAATTTTTACTGCATTAAGCGCAGAATAAATCAAAGTTTTTTTAAAAATAAAAAAAAAAATTTTAAAATATGGGTTTTTTTAAAAAAATGCAAGAATATTTTTCAATTCTCAAAATTTTTTGCGAAAAAATTTTTTTTTCCAAAATCAGTATTTTTTTTTTTGAAAAGTACAAATAAAAACATAAAATTATAAAAATAAAAAAATATTCAGAAATGGATTTTTCAAAAAAAAATTGAAAAACTCATTTCTATTTACAGAATTTTAGCTTCTTAATTTTTTTTTAAAATTAAAAAAAAATATAAATAATTTTTTTCCTACGAAAATTTTTACGGCATTAAGCGCAGAATAAATCAAAGTTTTTTTCAAAAAAAAAAAAAAAATTTAAAACATGGTTTTTTTAAAAAAAATGCAAAAATATTTTTCAATTCGGAAAATTTTTGTGAAAATTTTTTTTTTTTTTCAAAATCAATACTTTTTTTTGAAAATTACAAGTAAAAACCTTAAAATGTACGTTCACCAATTATTAATTGATAAAGTTTGCTGTAAGCTATGAATTTTCGAAAAAAAACACTTATTCTGAAAAAGTACGAAAATCGTGAATTTCATACCCGCGTATCTGAGCAACAAATAATATTAGGGCAAAATCTTAAACACACTTTTATTGCCAGACATCAATACTACAATCATGCCAAATTTCACCCAAATCGGAGCCAAAAATTTTTTTAGGTGGCGTTTTCGTGTGTTTTACCCCATATGGTACGTGCCTAAAATCATAGCCAAATCTACCCAAACAACCTGCATCGCGTTAAGTTTTGCTCTAACTTCTAGCAGGCATTACCAGCTTTCACATAAATACCTCTTCAGCTCTCCGATATTTATTTTCAGCTTCCAGTAAGCTGTCGAAGTGGTCGGACGTTGTGTCCACAAATAATTTTAAAAGTTATTTTCATCAGTGAATTAAATGTTGATAATTTTCATTATTCGTGTAAGAAAAAATATTGGTGAGTATATTGGACTTTGTTTTAGCAAATTATTGAAAATCTAGTCCTAACTCGACCACCTGAAATAGTTTTTTTACCTATTTTTCTACGTACTATATAAGGTACTTCATGCATTTGAGCCAAATCAGTAATGTATGTAAATACATTTCTCTCATATTTAACGGGACGGAAGTACACTTTTAAAGTGTAAGTAAAACACTTTTATATTTTTCTGTTACTTTAAGGAATAGCTTTTTGGTAGCACTATACTCGTATTGAGTGGTAAAGTTGATGCCAGACGTAATACTGGTTCCAAGATAGAGGCAATAAAAAAGCCATTCGAACGGGAAAAAAAACATAAGTGTTTTTCATGGATATCTATAGAAAAGCAGAAGTAAGCGAAACATGGCAACATTTTTTAATGCGACTAATTTTAAAATGTTATGGAATAATATAGCTTTTCAATAGATTTCGTTTGATCGAAATACTTATTTACTTTTTTTCTTTCAAGGCATAATAATCTATTCGAACGGGAAACATTTTTCCATTTTGGTTCACTTGAGCAATTTTTCAGAACGACTTTAATATTTATGTATATAAGTAAATAATAATATTTAAGATACAGTGTTGTGCAAAAAATAGCAACAAAATCACTGCGCTGCTACAAAATCGTGTGTCTAATTTAATATTGAGACCACACATAAAAACATTTTAGAAATCAAACAACATATTCATTCATTATATAAAAATAAAATTATATATAAATTCGGTTTTGTACTTTTCAAAAAAATTTGAAATTAATGTGACAACATTCAATCGTCTGTGTGCAAAATAAAAGCAACAAACTATGAAGAATGTAAAAATAGAAGAGAATTTCCAAAAATTATCGGTAAAAGTACCGTTATTGCAAAGCATATTTTGTTTGAGAGTCATAACAAATCAAGTTTAGTTTAGTTTTTGCGTTCACTGTAACATTGACTGTTCAGTTTATAATGGCACGTGACAAATATTGTAATTTTCTAAAGTCTCAAATTATTTCCGAATACGATCAAGGAAAATCGCAAATATGTATGTATCTCAAAACTATTTAAAATTAACCGATCAATAATTTGTAGATTAATGAAAAAGTATAAAAGCACAAAAGACCTAATAACGGCACATTCAGGAGGGCAGCCACGGAAGACGCGGCGTGATGACAAAAAAAATGTGAGCTATATACAAACTAAATACATTAATCTATTAATTAGATTGTGGAGTTTGGAGGGTCGGTACATCAATTTTATTTTCTTTTATAGGTCATATCTACAGAGACTATTTGAACCGGCGCTTAAGAACGCCACGGTTCACTGATCATCCCGGCACACTTGATTGTAGCCAGGGATATTTTTCATTTGGCAAAATTACTGCCAAGACTTTTATTTCAGCTAATAAGAAACCAGTTCTTAAACTTATGAGTATCTATCCAATACTCTGAATTTTTATTTTCAGATTCAACTTATTTATACTTATTCTAATTACTAATACATTCTTAAAAATTAAGGCTCCAATTTTCAGTTACACAAAAATATGCCTGTATTTGTGACTTGTGGGATTTTATTATATCCCACGAAAAAATCTAATTGTTTAAATTCGATTTGTACAAAAAATTGCCGCGTAAGCAAATTCTTGTACGTCCATGGCTTTGCTTATAATCCAACGGGAATTTGAGTGCAGAGTACAAAAAAAAAGAATAAACAAAAGTCTGGCTGCGTTATATCAGCAGCGACTTTGTTTAGTAACCTTGAAATTGAAATGTGATAAGTTTTTGTGCATTAAGCTATTTTATTTTATTGTTGCTATACTGCCGTACTAAGCGAAAAAGACGTATCTCAAAAAAAAAATATCCGAGATTCTTATGGCATCGGATAGCTTAAGAAATTACGCGTCTAATGAAATACTCCAAATGTCGGCATCTTAGTTCAATCATATAAAAAATCTACTAAGAAAATTTCCTCTATCTCAATTTTACAGGTATTTGAACAAATTGACATAAACAAAACATCAATTATCTCGAAATGAATTTTTTTGAGACACGTCTTTTTCGCTTAGTATGGCAGTATAGGTCAGTGTGTGCTAAAAAGAATTGTAGCACATGGTCGCATTTTATGCTTGTTGGATATTTTAGTTTTAATTTCAGGCGCTGTATTTGTGAGTAGCGTGAAAATATGAGTTTGGTTAATTTGCATTTGGAGATGCACAGGGGTGGAATATGCAATATGCCAGGTTATTGCAAAGGGGCGGAATGTGTCATGTATAAAATCATCACAAGATACACGATTTTGTAGCAGCGCAGTGATTTTGTTGCTATTGTATTGCACAACACTGTATATACAGTAATTAAAAAAACAAATTCAATTTAAACAAAGAAAAGAGGAAGGAGTACCCTTGTAGCATAAAAAGTTAGCTTCTTTTACAGGCCTTTTAAAGACAAGTAGAAATTCTTTATAGGGGCTTATAAGAGCCATTTGGCGTATGAGGTATGATGACACTTTCCCCTCAATGTTATCTTTCAAGAGACTCGGTAAAGTATCTTTCTGAGCTGTCTTAAAGACACCTTAAAAACTTTTTAAAAAATATCCCTGTCTTGTAAAACTTTGTTGTACATAATTTTATTTTATTATCAAATTATTTAATTAATATTGAAATTGTAGAAACTTTATTATACTTATTAATTTGATTTTATCATCAAATTTAATTTTTACTTACGATTTACAAATTTGCGAAGTCAGTCTCGAACCCATGTCCCAGCGATTCATAGTCTTGCGCGCTGCCTACTAGGCTACCTGTCATATATTATATTACATGTCAAAGGCGAATCATATCTTTCTCTCATTTGTTTTGGTAAAACGACAAAAAAATTGGCAATAATATGCCTTATCTCGTGTGTCTCTAAAAACATCAAACGTCATGTTTTTCAAGTGACTTATATGGCTACAGTATTAAGACATAAGAGACATGCGGTCTCTATATCATGATTTTATATCTTGTTCTAGCAAGATATTATAAAAGCAAATTTCACTACAAAGGCGAAGTATCTTATTAAGTTTGATACACATCTATTTAAAAGACATCACTGTTTTTTAAGCTAGATTTTTGTCTTCATAACTGATGCTACTAGGGTAGATATTTTTCTTAAAAAAATATAAAACTTGTCTTTTTGCTGTTAAGACGTTTTTCCTGTAAGAGGCGTGGCACCGCCCACTAAAAAAACAAATATTTTTACTCAAGTTTCAATTTATCTACACACCAAATTTCATCAAAATCGGTGGTGGCACAGCCATGATACCGTTTTTTCCATTTTGGGCGATGCCACGCCCCCTTTAAGAAATCAGAGTTTTTAATAATCTTTCTTAGGGTTCAATCTATCTTTAAACAAAATTTCATCAAAATCGGTCAATTAGTTTAGCCGTGGAAACGAATTTTCCCGTTAGGGGCGTGGCACCGCCTACTATTGAAAAAAAATTTTTACATGTCCCTCCTTCTCTTCACAACCTTTCCAACAAAAAGAAATTATGCGATTATGTTGTGCTATGGCTGTGAAAAAGTGATTTAACCGTTTTAAACTGGTTTTAACCGGTTGGCCTTTTGGCGGAAATGCCCATATGTCATTGCAGTTCTTGCATTGGTAAACTGATTTTATGATTTTGGTGGGAAATCGTGCTTTATCAGGTTTATTCTTGATGTGGATTATTGTATGTTGGATATATGTATGTATGCAAGCAATCTTTTTGACTTCAGAATGTATATAAAAAGGGCCGCATATACAAGGGGTTGTTGTTTGTAATGCTCACCTGTAACGCTGGGATAAAAAGAACTACGGAAATATTACGATATCCTACCCCCAAATCATCAAAGAATACAATCTTCACATGGGCGGTGAAGATATTATGGATTCCTCCTTAGGTCATCTAAAAATTGGCTTGAAAAGCAGAAAATGATACATACGAATATTCTACCGTTTCCTCGACCTTTGAATGGTCAATGCATGGCCACTTTTTAAGAGAGCAAACCCTACAATTCTGATGACCCAAAAGACGTTCCATCTGGAAGTATCCCACGTGCTAACGAAGATGACTGCTCACAAAATAAAGAAAATATGTCGGCCGAATGTATCTATGCCAATCCCCGTGACCAAGATGAACACGAACCACCCCAAAACTTGCGACTTGTTATTAAAGGACGTGCTCGGTGCAAAAGTGAAAAGTGTGGAGGTGGAGACAAAGACGTAAGCATCCGTTCAATATTCAAATGCAGAAAGTGCAATGTGTGCACTAGGGTGTTTTTTTTCAAACTTTTGGAGAGGGATTTTATTTATTTTTTCCTATATTATAGCTTGAGGAATAAAAATAATTCTCCCAACATTTAAGATTCCTAGCTCAAACCTGTAAGCGTCGCGGACAGAGTCTATGTCCAATTTCGTTGAAATTTAACGAAAAAACCGACTTACTAAAACGTAGAAAAAGTCTGCCTTAGATGCCAAGATATGGATTTTTGGGGCTTTTAGTTGAGTGGGGGACACAACCCACTGTTGTAAAACCACGCCCACATTTTTCGTGTGACTAAAAATGCGGAAAAAATACACCCAAAAGAGGTATTTTTATTTTTTTTTTTAAATTTGCGATCCCATATGCCTATATAATAGAATCGGGTATGAAGAAAACTCTCCCAAAATTTCAGCTTCATAGATCAAACCTGCGAACGGCACATCCACTTTGTTTCCTAGTACAATTCATGTGAAAAACGAAAAAGCAAAACAACAAAAAACAGAAAATTTACTAAAACGCAAAAAAAAACATATTTTTTAATTGTTCCTCCTTGAATATTAATTAAAGATAGTCTTAATTTCAAGAAAAACCATGCATGAAGAGTCTGCTCCAAAAAAAAAAAATAAAAAAAAAATCGAAGCCATGGTCGAGGTAAGATGACAATTTCGATTTTTTTTTTATTTTTTTTTTTTTTGAGCAGACTCTTCAAACATGGTTTTTCTCGAAGTTAAGACTATCTTTAATTAATATTCAAGGAGGAACAATTAAAATTCAAAGGGAGGCATAGTTAAAATCGAATTTTAGTTAAAAACAACATGAAATGTTACATATAAAGTTAAATAAAAAAAATATCTGAATTTCAATTGAACAACCTTTAATATGAGTTCAAGACAGCCTTAGCTTCAAAAAAATCTATGGCTGAAAGATGTACTCAACAGTCTTTAGACTACAGCGTAAAAACCCAATAAATTGACAATTTTTAAAAAACACGAAAAGTTTCACATATTTCTTACTTTAAATGCAAATTAAAAAAATAGCTATCTGAATTTCAATTGAACAACCTTTATTATGAGTTCAAGATAGCCTTAGCTTCAAGAAAAACTATGGCTGGAAGATGTACTCAAAAAAAAAAAAAAAAAAAAACGAGGCCAGCTAAAAGGACAAATCTGATGGATATGCACATATAGTAAGCTTGATTCAAGTTCTAAACTAAAACTTCAAATCGTATTTAATCATGCTACTCGATATGTGCATGGACTACGTAGATATGATCACGTGCCTAATTTTAAGAAAAAGATACTAGGGTGTAATATAATTACCTATCTAAATTTTAGAAACTGTGTATTTCTTCACAGGCTCATACAAACAAAAACGCCATCTTATTTGTTTGATAAACTGCAATTTAGCCAGTCGCAAAGGAGCAATTTTCCAATTATACCTAGATTTAACCCTTTCGAGTCCAGAGTTGCTTGTAAGCAACTTCAATATTAAGCCTTGTTTAAGTGACACAACCGCAATAAATTTTGTAAATTGCACACCTTATTGATTGATTGCAATTCTCAGAGGGTTGTGATCAACAAAATTACGACGCATTTACTGAAATGAAGTCAAGTGAGTCACATGTGCAGTAATCTCCAAGGTTTGAAAGCTAAGTCAGCAAAAAAATAAAAATGCCGTTTTTTGCTGACTGCAGTCAGCAAAACAACAATAATGGGATGGCAAGCGAAATTGATGCTGATGCTGAATTTCTGAAATGCTACGCTATCAAATTCTGCTGAATGCTTGCTGAGCTAATTTTAATTGCTGAAAATGCTTTTCAATATACAGTGGAACCTCGATAAGTCGAAAAACTCCCAAACTCGAAAAAATATTGTGTTCCCCTTTTTTTGGGTCAAATTTATAATTTTAATCAAATTTTGAAAAATTTCTTTTACGGAGGATTTTTGACCAGTTTTTTCCAAATTGCACTTACATCAAGTCAATTTTTTCCCGACGTTTCGTAGCTTATTTGGCGATTTTTTCTAGGGCAATTTATTTCTAAAACACAAAATATTTTATAATATTAAAACATAAAATTGTTACAATAGATTTTTTACGATATTAACAAAAACAATTGACTTTAAATTAACTTACAATTGACTATTATGACATTAATACAAATATGCGGAAAAAACTTTTAATTTTAACAATATGTTTGTACATACATATGTACGTATATCAAAAATGAAAAACTTTTAATTAAGAAACGTTTAAAAAATTATTAAGAAAAATTTGGAAAACTTGGATCTTTCACTTTCACTATCTTATAACGACTGTGTAGTTATTATTTATGTTGTCCGTGTCCTCCTTGTGGTTCATTGCCCTGTCTCCTTTTTCCTGTATTCTTAAGCTTTCAATTGTCATTCTTTTGTTTTGATTTTTTTTACGTCTAAGATTCTAACATTGTCAAAGTCAGATGTGTGGTCAGTATCTAACATATGTTGTGCTTATGCTGTTGTTGTCTTATTGTTTTTTAATGTCTCGTTTATGCTCACCGATTCTGATTTCGAGTGCGCGTTTTGTGGTACCTATGTACACCTTCCCGCATTTTTCGCTATTATCACCACCACAAGTGATTTCATATACCACATTACTTTTGTCTTTGTTTTCAATTTTTGTCTTTGTTTGTGAAAAAATGCTGCTGAGAGTCAAGTTTGATCTGTAAGCGAAGGTCGTGTCTTCTGCTCTCAACCATGATTTAACTATACATGGTTGGAGCGATGCCAGATAGTGCCTCTTTCTCTATTAATTTTCTCTTCGCGAATTGTCAAAATCGATCACAACAAAAAGTGATAATTTGGTTAAAAAGAAAAACAAAAACATTTGTTTCGCAAAGATAAATTGATTTTTTATTTCGCGTGTGAATTTTTTTTATGTCGCACGGTTGCCTCGAAGGAAAACATTTCATTTTTTTGTGTTCCCACGAATGAGGGAAGGCGTCGACAGTGGATCGAAAGCTGCGGCAAGGATTTGAAAGGATCGTCCCGTGTTTGCCAAAAGCACTTCGACCAAGTTGATTTTATTAATCCGCCTGGAAGTAAAAAGTGCAGACTGATGCCATCTGCAATACCAAAACGATTTTCAAATCATTGCTCAAAATCTGTACATAGCAGTGCAGTTTTTGGTAAAGTTTGTTTTAGATTTCTTAGGTTCTGTGCAACATCATGTCATGTGTTTTAACTTTTTAGGTTTCACAAACAAATGCGGGTTGACCCAACCGCTTAAAATATCTAGGTCGAAAAAATTTCTTCAAGACGTAATTGGAGTAGTGGAATTGGTAAGGCTTATCTAATTTCATCAGCACTTGTATGAATAATACTTATTGACTCTTCATAAATTTATAGCTTTCGGAAAAGCCCACCAAAATCTCCAAAATATACCTCTATCCACCAAAAGCTGGTGAATAAAAAGCTCCTTAAAGTGTTACTTTAAAAAAATTTTACGGCTTTCAGAACATTCCTGATATAGACATTTTGATTGCACCAATGACAAAACAAAGGCCCTTTTCAGGGCCACAATTTGTTTTAAACAAAGAGATTAAAAAAGTTATTCAATAGCTAAATAGAATAGACGGAGAGCCCGCTGTAGAAAAGTCGAGTGTATAAGATTACACCATGAAACCTATGCCAAATGATAGAGCTCGATGAGCCTAAATAGAATATCTAGGGTTGCCTTGCCAAAGCCTGTCCCGATGGCCGAAAAAAACCCACTTTTGGCCGACTTTTTTCTTAATAAAAAGTGTATAAGATTACAGCATGAAATTGGTGTCAAATGATAGAGCTCGATGAGCCTAAAAATAAAATATAGGGTTGCCTTGCCAAAGCCTGTCCTAAACTAGGGTTGCCTCGCGTTTTTTGGGCCAATTTTTTTCAATGAAAAGTGTATAAGATTACAGCATGAAATGGGTGTCAAAAGGTAGAGCTCGATGAGTCTAAATAGAAAATATAGGGTTGCCTGTCCTAAACTAGGGTTGCCACCCGTTTTTTGGACCAATTTTTTTTAATAAAAACTGTATAAGATTACAGCATAAAAGTGGTGTCAAATGATAGAGCTCGATGAGCCTAAATAGAATACATAGGGTTGCATTGCCAAAGCCTGTCCCGATGGCCGAAAATGCCCGAAATTTAGCCAATTTTGCTATTCTAATTAAAACTGTAGTACATAACAGCTCCAAATGTATGCCAAAAGATAGAACATGAAGAGGCCTAAATATAATACCTTGGATTGCATTGTTGAATCCTGTCGCAAACATGGGTTTTCACCGGTTTTTGGGTCAATTTTTAATAATGAAGATAATAGCTTGAAATTTGTGCCAAATGATAGATATTGAAAAGCCTAAAAAGAATATATAGGGTTGCCTTGCCAAATCCTGTCCCGATGGCCGAAAAAAACCCACTTTTGGCCGACTTTTTTCTTAATAAAAAGTGTATAAGATTACAGCATGAAATGGGTGTCAAAAGGTAGAGCTCGATGAGCCTAAATAGAAAATATAGGGTTGCCTTGCCAAAGCCTGTCCTAAACTAGGGTTGCCACCCGTTTTTTGAGCCAATTTTTTTTAATAAAAAGTGTATAAGATTACAGCATGAAATTGGTGTCAAATGATAGAGCTCGACTAGCCTAAATAGAATATCTAGGGTTGCCTTGCCAAAGCCTGTCCTATACTAGGGTTGCCTCGCGTTTTTTGGGCCAATTTTTTTTAATAAAAAGTGTATAAGATTACAGCATGAAATGTGTGTCAAATGATAGAGCTCGACGAGCCTAATTAGAATATCTAGGGTTGCCTTGCCAAAGCCTGTCCTAAATTAGGGTTGCCACCCGTTTTTTGGGCCAACATTTATTAGAGCTCTATCATTTGGCATAGGGCCCATGGTGTAATCTTATACACTCGACTTTTCTACAGCCGGCTCTTGGACTAGAAGAATGAAGTTGAAAAAGGTGTAGTCACAGAAGATATGTCTATGGTATTTGAATGAATTTCCGCATGACACTCCCGTACACACAATATTTTGGTGACTCAATGACAACTGGATGGCCAAAGGTGATCGTTTTGGTTACGCCAAATACAAATTAAAATTTAAAAACAATAATACAACTATTTATGTTTTCAGCCTACAACCATTTGATGCGTTGTAATATCAGATCTAATGAGGTACTCGGTATAAGATTTAACATCTCCACACCAAAATTGGCTGAAAAAATCATCAACTTGGTTTCAGTGGCTTTGCACTTTAAACTGAGTTTAACTGCGTGTAAAAAGGGATACTGAAACAACATTCGAATATATCAACAAGCTCAACATTAATTGGTAAATATAATCCAGTATACTGTTGCTTGAAATGGCCCAATAGTTTTTACATAATAGTTCAGAGTTTTTAATTTAATGAAAAATTATGTTGAAGGATATATACTGTATGTATTATGCTATAGCTTGAAGTTGATATTATATATATACATTAGGGTGATTAAAATTTTTTTTTTTTTTTTTTTCTTTAAGGTGCTGTTGCTTAAAAAGTAAGTTTATGATATGAAGAAATGAAATGGCTATAACTTTGCAAGGAAACATCACAGATCACCACTTGAAAGCTCATTTTAAAGGGCAAGGATGGTACTAAATGATGTTTTTCTTAAAAATAAGCTGATCAACTTTCTTTGAATCCTTTATATGACCTCGAAAGTAGACAAAAAACATCATGTTTCAGGTAATTAACCTCAAATATTTCAGGATTTTGACATGATGGGTCAATTCTGAGGCCAGATTCGGATTCAGCGTAAGAAATTACGTCGAAAAACGACACTTTTCAGCTCAACAACACTAATCACTTATTCATTTAGATACCTTTTTTGTAAAAAATAGTTTTTTCATACAATTTACATGTAAAACTAACAGGCTCCGGCGCCACCTTATAAAATTGAGTGACAGAGCTGAATTTTCGTGAACTTTTTCTTCATATCATAAACTTACTTTTTAAGCAACAGCACCTTAAAAAAAAACAAAAAAAAAAATTTGGATCACCCTAATATACATACATAAAGTAAAAAAATTTTCGTATTTACATGTTTTTCTTGTGTATTTTAAACTATTTTAAAAGTTCCGCAGTAACAAAATGATCACTAAGGTAATTGTCGTACTTTAGACAAAAATTTATAATGTTCTTTGAAATGTTTTGTATCGTAATCGCCCGATTTTTTATCAAAATGTGAGTCGCACAAATTGCTTTCGAATTTCTTGTGAGCACGTTGATCACTTCCTAAAAATGGAACTTGATATTTTGATGATTGCTCTCGTGACCGATTTTTATTCGGAAGCTTAAGTTTAGCTACATCGCTTTGGATCTGCTTTGACTTGTCCCCAATTCCAAAGACAGCTTCTTTGTAAACCTTTGAACCTAGTTCTTCTTTCAATTGTAATAAAACTTGAAATTACATCGAAAGCAGATCATCATCGAATTTCTTGTGAGCACGTTGATCACTTCCTAAAAATGGAACTTGATATTTTGATGATTGCTTTCGTGACCGATTTTTATTCGGACGCTTAAGTTTAGCTACATCGCTTTGGACCTGCTTTGACTTGTCCCCAATTCCAAAAACAACTTCTTTGTAAGCCTTTGAACCTAGTTCTTCTTTCAATTGTCATAAGACTTGAAATTACATCGAACGCAGATCATCACGTATTTCCTAAAAAACATGTATTTTAATTTATACTTTAATATTTATGTATTTTTACCCTTCGGCTTTCATCTTCAATATCGCTTCAAGATTTTTCTTTTATAAAAATATAATGGAGTTGTTCTTTGTGCGTTGCGTATGTTTATAGAATTAGTGGTTCTTCTTTTTTTTTGTTTGTTTTGATTATGCTGTTGACAATCTGCGAAGAAGTCTTCTAAGCTCTCCCAGGGTTGTATTTTCAAATTTTGACAACGTACTCCAACCTATATAGTCAAATCATGCTCTCAACATTGTGTGTATGCAGAAGACACTCGAGATGGGCGCGTGACGTGAACGTGAGCGTGAATCGTGACAATAGCTTAAAAAAACCGTGATTTTCGTGAACGTGCAAGGGTGCGTAAATTTGCGTGAATAGCGTGAATCATTTTATTTTTGCGCGAATCACGAATTCACGACTCACGAAATTTCCAAAACTTCAGAAAAAACTTTTTTTCCAAAATCCGGGCGAAAAAACTGTTATTGTACAAGTTTATGTTAATAGTATGTCAATATGGCAGCTTTGAAATGTATCGATATATTATAACCATCGTTTTGACGTTTACTGATTGCTTGGCGCACAAAAATGGAGATCACAAAAAGTCAACTTCAACAAAAAATTAATACGGGCGATCAACGAGTTTGGGAAAATTTCAGCCATGTACACATTGACGATAAGCAATTGGAATTTGTATGCTGTACCAAATGCAAAGAAGTGGTCACCTACTCAGCCCGTACAGGCACAGGTGGATTACATCGCCACCGGTGCACCAAAAAGACCAAATTGGATTTGGAAAATAAAGGCAAACTGAACAACTTTGTATTTTTAAACAAAAATATTAACTAAATGAAACTTTGGCCCCTATTGCGGTTGTCAATTTACAATAGATAAGCGCTTTTTTCTATTTGCGATTTTGTTTGGTATTGTGTTTATCGATCACAATCGCTGGCTGTTCTATCATTTTGTTTTGATAGATAAGATTTTTTTTTATTTTAGTAGATATTTCTTTATTTTTTAAATTTTTCACACAATATATTTCAAACTGAATGAAACTAAACGGCTGTCTCAAGAAAAATAATAATATTTCAAGTCACAATGACGCAATTTTTTCTATTGAATCGATTTTATCGCAAATCGACAACCGCAATAGGGGCCTTTGTCTAATTGAAAAATTTTATATGAAATACGAGGAAATTTAATAAAAAAATTATAACAACATATGTATTTTTAACCTAAAAATGATTTCGTGCGTGAGTTGTGTCACGCGTGAAAGGCAAAAAAATTCCGTGATTGGCGTGAACGTGAAGGAAAATATCAGCTTCGTGATCGTGCGTGACGTGACAAAATATTTTGTCACGCGCCCATCTCTAGAAGACACGACCTTCGCTTACAGATCAAACTTGACTCTCAGCAGCATTTTTTCACAAACAAAGACAAAAATTGAAAACAAAGACAAAAGCAATGTGGTATATGAAATCACTTGTGGTGGTGATAATAGCGAAAAATGTGGGAAGGTGTACATAGGTACCACAAAACGCGCGCTCGAAGTCAGAATCGGTGAGCATAAAAATAAGACAACAACAGCATTAGCACAACATATTGTAGCGAAATTTGGTTTATGCTAGAAAAACTCTTGAAATAAATACCAACAAAAGAAACTAAACGATACTAGCTAGCATACACCATCTAGCGTAATGGTGTAAAAATAATAAATCGAACAGACGCTGCAGTACACTATTAAAGTCAATAACCGAGACGCATCTAGATTGTGAAATTCAACGTCGTACAACGCCATCTAATAATAGCAACCTTCTCGATAATTGTGAGCTCAACGTCAGTGCGCCATGCTGGTGAATTGTGGTGAATTGTGGATAGTGGTAGAATGCACGCTACAAAGTTGCACTGGTAGATTGTAGATAATGGTAGAATATACGCCATCTGGCAGCTAGTAGATTATTCGAGAAAGTGATGCCTGTAGTATAAAAGGGTGTCATTTGAGTTTTCGGACACAGTAGAATTAAAACAGCGAAGCAGAACAGTAGTATTTCAACAGTGAAGTGGAACACTTGAATTAAAAGCAATAAAGTGAATACAGTGTGATCCGTAGTAAAGAAAAACAGTTTTCTATACAGTGTTAAATTAATATTAGAATTTGAACGTTAATAAAATAAACCATTTTATAACTAAATAAGTTTGTGTGTTTTTAATTGTTACACAATCCAGTGATCAAACTCAGAAAAGTGTGAGAGATCAAAGTTATCGTCAAAGAGACAGAAATTTCGTAACAATTGGTGTCAGAAGTGGGATTGTGTAAAAAGAATTAACAATCAATTAAATAAATAAATAAAAATGGTTAAGTTTGACGAACTAAAAGTGGATCAACTGAAGAAGGAGTTGCAGCAGCTGAGTCTGCAATCTACTGGCAGAAAGGTGGAGTTACAGAAACGCTTATGGCAGGCTCTTGAGGCTCAAGGTGTAAACCTGGAAGAGCATGAATTTTATAGTGATGTATCAGAATCAGCAGCGAAAGTGGAAGAAGCTTCTGGATCAGCGGCAAGTGGTGAAGTTGTAGATATGTCAAAGTTCGAGAAAATGCTAATGGCGATGACGCAGGCAATGAGTCAAAATACACTACAGATGAATAGCAATATCCAGGCCGTTCGAGAAGAAATTGGTCAAAACTTAAGTCAAAATGCGCTGCAAATAGACGAGAAGTTAAGTCAAAATGCACTGCAAATAGACCAAAAGTTAAGTCAGAACGCGACGCAGATTCACGAGGCTGTTCGAACGGAGGTTGCCAAAATGGTAGATGGCCTCGATGCAAAAGTGACTGAGTTACGAGATGACGTTGAATCATTCAAGGAAAAAGTTCAAAATAATCTTGAAAAAGTTCAAAATAATTTTGAAGACGTTAATAAAAGGATTCAACAGTTGGAAATAAGTGAACCAACCACTCAAGTGATAAGAGAAATCAGCGCAGAGAGGCTTAAGGCACCCTCATACGATGGAACAACGCCATTTAGTGTTTTGAAGCTCCAATTCGAAACAACATCTGGTCACAATCGCTGGGATAACGAAAGCGCAGCTGCAGCGCTAATTGTGGCATTAAAAGGCGCAGCTGCAGAAGTTTTGCAAACGGTTCCAGTGGCGGAGCAGAAAAATTACAAGGCGGTGATGGATGCCTTACAGCGAAAATATGGCAGTGACCACATGAAGCAGATTCACAGATTGGAGTTGAAAAGTCGTATCCAGAAATCTGGTGAGTCCTTGCAGGAGTATGCTGCGGATATTGAGCGATTGGCACACCTTTCCTATCCTGACGAGTTAAGTGTCGTAGCAGAAAAATTCAAAATAGAGGCGTTTATTGACGGCATACGTGACTTAGATACAAAACGCGAGACAATGAGGAGCCCGAAGACAACATTTAACGAAACAGTAAAGGTTGCCCTCACTCAAGAGATGATTGCGTTGACATGCCGCCCATCACTAAAAACTCGTCGGATGGAGGTGGAGGCTGAAAAGAAAAATTCATCGTTCGCCAGCAGTAGCTTCAACGGAAAATGCTACAACTGTGGTGAGCAGGGACACATGGCACGTGACTGCAAATCACGTCGTAAACGATCTGCATTACGTTCACCAAGAAGAAGAATTGAAAATCGAATGAAGGTGGAGGCTGAAAAGCAAAATTCATCGTTCGCCAGCAGTAGCTTCAGCGGTAAAAGCTACAACTGTGGTAAACAGGGACACATGACACGTGACTGCAAATCATGTCGTAAACGATCTGCATCACATTCATCAAGAAGAGGAATTGAAAATAGGGTGGACGGTGACGAAAATGGTAGCGAGCAGCAGGCGCGTACGGGGAATCAGGGTTCGATTCCGGAGAGGGAGCCTGAGAAACGACTACCACATCGCAAAGAAAGCCAGCATGGAAATGCTGATGCATTTTTCCGTCGTTTATGTAAAATTGAATGTTCACGAACGGAAAATAAAGCTGGAACAATTGATGTGCGCCGTTTGAACGTTTTGCCTAAAGAGGAGGTAAGATGGGACCAGCGCAGTGATCGGGATCGTGAACGAGAGCGTGAAAGGGAACGCGAACGAGAACGGGAGAGAGAACGAGAAATAGATCGCGAGCGTGATCGCGAACGGCGTGAAGAGCGCGACAGAGAGCGAAAGCGGGAACGTGAAAGAGAACGTGAACGAAAGGAGGTTAGAGAGCACGCTGAAAGAGACAAAGTTGAAAAGGAGGATCCAGAACGGCCAGATAAAGATCGTGAGCGCAGAAGAAGAGAAAAGGAACGCGAACATGAGAAAGAGCGAGAACGAGAGCAGTCACGCCGAGAACGTTCTCGAAGTCGGGAGAAATCTTCTAGACGTCGTTCTACATCGCGTAAAAAGAATCGTGAGAAAGAGCGTGATAAAAATCGCGACAAGATGAAAGCTCGGTGTGACCTGCGAGCAAATACTGAAAGGTTCAAGAAAGGTTAACTAGTGCTGCTACACAACCCACAACGGAAGCGAGGCTTGTCTTCTAAGTTTCGGACTCACTGGGATGGACCTTACCGGATCGTCACAAGGATTAATGATGTTGTGTATCGAATCCAAAAATACCCCGGGAACAAAAGTAAATTAAAGGTAGTCCACATCGAAAGGCTGGCACCTTATACTAGAAACGGAGAGACTCTTGTTCGGGACGAACAAGTTTAAGCGGAGGGCAGTGTAGCGAAATTTGGTTTATGCTAGAAAAACTCTTGAAATAAATACCAACAAAAGAAACTAAACGATACTAGCTAGCATACACCATCTAGCGTAATGGTGTAAAAATAATAAATCGAACAGACGCTGCAGTACACTATTAAAGTCAATAACCGAGACGCATCTAGATTGTGAAATTCAACGTCGTACAACGCCATCTAATAATAGCAACCTTCTCGATAATTGTGAGCTCAACGTCAGTGCGCCATGCTGGTGAATTGTGGTGAATTGTGGATAGTGGTAGAATGCACGCTACAAAGTTGCACTGGTAGATTGTAGATAATGGTAGAATATACGCCATCTGGCAGCTAGTAGATTATTCGAGAAAGTGATGCCTGTAGTATAAAAGGGTGTCATTTGAGTTTTCGGACACAGTAGAATTCAAACAGCGAAGCAGAACAGTAGTATTTCAACAGTGAAGTGGAACACTTGAATTAAAAGCAATAAAGTGAATACAGTGTGATCCGTAGTAAAGAAAAACAGTTTTCTATACAGTCTTAAATTAATATTAGAATTTGAACGTTAATAAAATAAATCATTTTATAACTAAATAAGTTTGTGTGTTTTTAATTGTTACACAATCCAGTGATCGAACTCAGAAAAGTGTGAGAGATCGAAGTTATCGTCAAAGGACAGAAATTTCGTAACACTATGTTAGATACTGACCACACAGCTGACTTTGACAATGTTAGAATCTTAGACGTAGAAAAAAATCAGAACAAAAGAATGACAATTGAAAGCTTAAGAATATAGGAAAAAGAAGACAGGGCAATGAACCACAAGGAGGACACGGACAACATAAATAATAACTACACAGTCGTTATAAGATGGTGAAAGTGAAAGATCCAAGTTTTCCAAATTTTTCTTAATAATTTTTAATAGTTTCTTAATTAAAAGTTTTTCATTTTCGATATACGTACATATGTACATTAGGGTGATTCAAATTTTTTATTTTTTGTTTTTTTTAAGGTGCTGTTGCTTAAAAAGTAAGTTTATGATATGAAGAAAAAGCTCACGAAAATTCAGCTCTGTAACTCAATTTTATAAGGTGGCGCCGGAGCCTGTTAGTTTTACATGTAAATTGTATGGAAAAATTATTTTTTTCAAAAAAGGTGTCTAAATGAATAGGTGATTAGTGCTGTTGAGCTGAAAAGGGTCGTTTTTCGATGTAATTTTTTACGCTGAATCCGAATCTGGCCTCAGAATTGACCCATCATGTCTGAATCCTGAAATATTTGAGGCTAAGTACCTAAAACATGATGTTTTTTGTCTACTTTCGAGGCCATGTATAGGATTCAAAGAAAGTTGATCAGCTTATTTTTAACAAAAGCATCATTTAGTACCATCCTTGCCCTTTAAAATGAGCTTTCAAGTGGTGATCTGTGATGTTTCCTTGCAAAGTTGCAGCCATTTCAAAGTGACATGAATTTGAAACCCGTTGGTTAATATTGTTGGGTTGCAACCCATTGTAGGGGATACAATTCATGTCACTTTAAAATGGCTATAACTTTGCAAGGAAACATCACAGATCACCACTTGAAAGCTCATTTTAAAGGGCAAGGATGGTACTAAATGATGCTTTTGTTAAAAATAAGCTGATCAACTTTCTTTGAATCCTATACATGGCCTCGAAAGTAGACAAAAAACATCATGTTTTAGGTACTTAGCCTCAAATATTTCAGGATTCAGACATGATGGGTCAATTCTGAGGCCAGATTCGGATTCAGCGTAAAAAATTACATCGAAAAACGACCCTTTTCAGCTCAACAGCACTAATCACCTATTCATTTAGACACCTTTTTTGAAAAAAATAATTTTTCCATACAATTTACATGTAAAACTAACAGGCTCCGGCGCCACCTTATAAAATTGAGTTACAGAGCTGAATTTTCGTGAGCTTTTTCTTCATATCATAAACTTACTTTTTAAGCAACAGCACCTTAAAAAAAACAAAAAATAAAAAATTTGAATCACCCTAATGTACATACATCATGTTAAAATTAAAAGTTTTTTCCGCATATTTGTATTAATGTCATAATAGTCAATTGTAAGTAAATTTAAAGTCAATTGTTTTTGTTAATATCGTAAAAAATCTATTGTAACAATTTTATGTTTGAATGTTATGAAATATTTTGTGTTTTAGAAATAAATTGCCCTAGAAAAAGTCGCCAAATAAGCGACGAAACGTCGGGAAAAAATTGAATTGATGTAAGTGCAATTTGGAAGAAACTGGTCAAAAATCCTCCGAAAAAGAAATTTTTCAAAATTTGATTAATATTTTGTTCTCTTCCCTTCAAGCCCCAAAACCTCCATTGCTCGAAATCTGACCCCTCTATAAGTCGAAATAATTAGTGAGTCCCTACAAGTAAATTCAGTACATATTTTCCCTCTATAACTCGAAAAAAATAAATTTGACCTCTGCATCTTGAACATAGAAATGTTTGATTTTACAACCTTTACAACTCGATTATTTGAAACGAAATTACCTCTTAGCTCGAAGAAAAATAAGACACCGACCTGACAATGTACATCATTGTTTCTTAGAAATCAATGTAAAAGCCTACTTATACAATAAAACAATTCTATGAAATGATAAAGGAATTTGTGACTGACGTTAACACATGATTTCATTTGAACTGTGGCGAAGTTTCTTTATTGTTGTCGATCGAAATGTTATTAGAAATAGTTTGATCCTACTGCAATACACACCAATGTTTAATACCTCTATAACTAGGATTTTTATTTATTTCACCTCTCTAACCCAAAATTAATTGGAATAAATATTAACCTTAAGAGGAAGGAAGAGAGGCGCATTTTCAGACGTAAAAAAAGGGAGAAGGAAAAGCGTGAGCGTGAGGAACTTGAGGTGTACCAGGGCAAGAAGGATGCACGAAAATTCTATCAACAAGTTAAGCGTCTAACTCAAGGTTTCAAGCCCGGAGCATCCACTTGTAGAGACGAAAATGGAAATCTGGTTACAGATACACAGAGTGTACTGAGGTTATGGAGGCAGCATTTCTCCAACTTGCTTACGGGCGATGATTCCACCAATTCCGCCCAGAGAGAATGCAGTACGATACCACCAATCGATGATAACGATAACGCCAGCTGAGTTGTTTAAAGCTGGTGGCGATGAATTGATAAGGTGCATCAGGGGTATCAGTCTTATTTCCATCGCATATAAGATCCTCTCGAGCGTATTGTGTGAAAGATTGAAGCCGTATACAGAAACGCTGATCGGATCCTATCAGTGTGGCTTTAGACCTGGTAAGTCCACCATAGACCAGATTTTTACACTACGCCAAATCCTGGAGAAAACCCATGAATATCAAATCGACACTCACCATCTCTTCGTCGAATATAAAGCTGCGTTCGATAGTCCAGTGCGGGATTGCCTATACGCAATGGTGGGCACTAACATGCATGCACATTTTGTTTTCATGTAGTGGTACAACAACCATTTGAAGTTCTACTCCGCTGAAGTAGAATTGAATCGTTGTTGTGCGCTCACATTTGTATACGTATACAAAAATGCTCTCAATTACGCTCTCGTTAGAACTTGCAGAAGAACTTGTGCCCACCTATGCCTATACGCAACAATGTCTGAGTTCGGTATACCTGCAAAGTTGATAAGGCTCTGCAGGATGACGTTGAGCAATACGTGTAGCTCCGTCAAGGTAGGGAATGACCTCTCCGGAACTTTTAATACCGAGCGAGTTTTCAGACAAGGCGACCCGATCTCTTCAATTTCATTATGGAGGGGATCGTACGAAAAGCCGGTGTGCATCATAATGGCACCATTTTCTTCAAAGGTATTCAGCTCCTTGCGTACGCTGACGATATTGATATTATCGGTCGGAGTAAGAGAGATGTTACTGCTGCTTTCACTGCTATTGGAAAGGAATCAGCCAAAGTGGGTTTGACTATAAACGAGGGCAAGACGAAATACATGGTGTCTACTAACAACAACAAGAGAGTACGGGATCTAGACTCTCATGTTACAGCGGGCAACTGTAAATTAGAAGTTGTCAAGGAATTCATCTACCTTGGCACTGCCGTAACCAGCAACAATGATGTCAGTCTGGAGATTAAGCGGAGAATAACAATTGCTAATAGGTGCTACTACGGTCTCAGTAAGCAATTACGTTGCAGAGCTCTCTCTCTCGATCGACAAAGCTAACACTCTACAAAACGCTCATTCTACCTGTGCTTGTTTATGACGCTGAGGCATGGGTGGTTTCGACAACAGACGCAGCCGCTCTTGGGGTGTTCGAGAGGAAAGTTCTCCGCAAAATCTTTGATCCTGTTCGAGTTGGCGACGACTATCGCATTCGAATGAACCACGAGCTGTATGAGCTCTACGCCTACATTGACATAGTTAAGCGTATAACAATACAGCGACTACGCTCGCTGGGTCATGTCCATCGTATGGATAAAGAAGCTCCAGCAAAAAAGGTATTCGAAGGGAAGGTCCGCGGTCAACGACGAAGAAGGAGACCATGCCTCCGGTGGATAGACCAAGCTGAGGAAGCCCTAACTGCGCTTGGCATTAACGATTGGAGAAGGCACGCGCAAAACAGAGGCGCCTGGCGAGAGCTAATGAGGTCGGCCGTAACCTGAAAACGGGTTGTTATGGCCATCTAAGTAAGTAAGTAACCTCTACACTAAAAAAAACAAAGTGTTTGCCACGTAGATGGAACTATTTCAAATGTTTGTGGGAAATAAAAAAATTTTTGCACCAAAAACTTTAAAATTTACAAGCATGTGAGTTTTTGATGCAAACATTTTATTATTTCCCAAATCACTTGAAATAGTTTTTGCAAACGCTTAAAATAGTTCCATCTATATCATACGTGACAAACACTTTTTTTTTTGAGTGTACAAGTCTAACATTTCCTGATAAAGTCGCTGAAGTCGAAGTCCTCCATAAGTCGAAAACTCTATAACTCGAATTTTTTGGCGTCTCCTTTCAAGTTCGTCTTAAAGAGGTTCTACTGTATTTTAATTACAGTCAGTCCTCGGAAAACGCAGATGTAAGATTCCAGAAAAATGCGTATTGTTTTAGACGCACATCACATTAGTTAAGTTGAGTTCCAAAACCTCTTATAAATATTGATTTTTTTTTTATTTATTCAAACATAACATAGATCAACACTTTAATCTGTTAGGTTAGGTTATCACGGGAGATGACAATTGTCATCATAACTTAGGCCGCAATTGCGCCCATTGTATACCCTGTTTATAACTTTGTTATCAACCTATTCAAACCATTTCGAAATTTTTATAAGCCTCAAAACGGATTTTGGACACTTTTGAGCGATGTCTTCAAGAGAGTCGAAGAAGTGGCATTCGAATACCTTTAACCGCCGATTTGTCAGCGCTGGGCATTCACAGAGATAATGAAAAACTGACTCTTCGACGTCCGGATTCTTACAGCTTCTACAAAGATCCCCTACATCAGAAAGCCCTAGTCTTGCGGCATTTTTACCTATAAAATAGTGTCCTGTAATAACACCGACAAAGATTCTCCGGGTTTTTTTGTCTAATGAGAGCACTTTTCGCGTTCTATTAGTATCATAATAAGACCAGATTGTCCTCGACGTACAACATGTTGTCATGTTAGACCATCTCATATTAGCCCACTTTACACATTTTGAGCCAATTTTGGCTCTAATTAAATCTAGTGGTTTCACAATATAAGGTTCAGAAATTGTGTCAGATTTAGAGCCTTTTCTAGCAAGTTCATCTGCAGTTTCGTTGCCAATGATGTCGCTATGTCCAGGAACCCAACATACGGTTAAGTTGCATTTCCCGCCTATTTCACATAGTGATTTCCTGCAATCTAGGACCAAACGAGATTTGATTATATTAGAGCCGAGGGTCTTAATAGCTGCTTGGCTATCGACGTTTTTAACTAAACTATCACTACGTTCAAAAATTTTTGATTTAATAATTTGGCATTCCTTCCAGACAGCTAAAACTTCCGCCTGAAATACGCTACAGTAACAGGGTAAAGAAAAAGATTCACTAGTGCTTAATTCACAGGAAAAAATTCTAGCCCCAGTACCAGAATCCATTTTTGAACCGTCAGTGTATATTTCTTTGGAATTCGAAATAGGAGCCCAGCCCTTTCTTTCAGGTATTTTCACTTGAAAGTTGGCTGAGAACATAAGAGTGGGGGTGATATAATCAGTCCCACTTTGAATGTCACAGCCAGGAAATTGAGCAAGAATACTCCCATGGCCATAGGGTTTCGATTTTAAAAAACCACATTCCCTCAGTCTAACAGCTTTTTTTGCTGCAATCCCTTTACTGAAAATGTCAAGAGGCTCTAAGTGGAGTAAAGTGTCGAGAGCAGCAGACGGAGTAGTATTTACAGTTCCACTTACTCCAAAACCTGCCATTCTTTGAATTTTTGATAAGATTGCCAAATAAGTTTGCTTGTCTAAAGCCTTCCACCATACAAGAATTCCATATGTCAGAATTGGTCTGATGATGGCTTTATACATCCACATAACTATTTTTGGCTTAAAGCCCCAAGATTTGTTTAACATCCTTTTACATGTATAAAATGCAACACATGCTTTTCGTGCCCTTTCTTCTATATTTAGCTTCCAAGACAATTTCCTATCAAGTATTACGCCTAAGTATTTAGCACTCTCTTGAGGAATCAAACAAATGGCATTAAGAATTGGAAGATTAAAGCTTGGCACTTTGTGTTTATTTGTGAAGACGACAAGATCCGTTTTCTGGGGATTAATGATTAGTCCACATTTCGTGGTCCATAAATTTATGTTTTTAAGAGCTTGGGACATGGATGGATTGGCTTTTGGTTGATCAGTGTAAAGTTTCTGACTGATTTCCACCTGGGGATTGCGAGAGCGATCTCTGAGCCAACCATTAGCAAGTTGACACACAGCCTCCCCGCGGCTCCATCTGGGTAGCTATCTCCGCATCCGCTGAGATAGTGAGCGAATGTGTGCAGCGTGTCCTCCCTGGAAGTAAACTGGGTTGTGCGCAAGGTATGGTACCCGCCACGTAAAAAAAAACACTCCAATGAAGACTAAAAAAGCCTCGGATACAGAACCCCTCAATGTTGACGACCACTGCAAACGAAAAAAGGACTATGATTTCAGGATATGCACCTGGAATATCCGGACCCTCAATAGGGAAGGTGCCTCTATCAAATTGGCGGATGCCCTCGGAAAAATTAAGGCTGACATCACCACCATCCAGGAAATAAGATGGATAGGACAAGGTTGCTCTAAGCAAGCAAGTTGCGATATCTACTACAGCTGCCATGCGGAGAGGCGCGAATTGGGATGCGGATTCGTAGTAAGCAAGAGACTTCGCCACCATATCTCCAGGTTCGCACCTGTGAGCGAAAGGTTGGCTACAATCCGCGTCAAGGCTCGATTTTTTAACATGAGCTTGATTTGCGCGCACGCCCCGACGGAGGAAAAGGACGATGCTGTCAAAGATGCCTTCTATGCAAGACTCGAGGAAGTATATGACCGCTGCCCGGCCCATGACGCTAAAATTATACTCGGGGATTTCAACGCAAAGGTCGGAAGAGAAGGTATATTTGGCCCCACTGTCGGTCAGTTCAGTCTTCGCAAGACCACCTCAAACAACGGTCTACGGCTGATCGACTTCGCCGCGGCGCGAAACATGGTAGTAAGTAGCACCAGATTTCAACACCTCGATATCCACAAGGCCACCTGGCTGTCCCCAGATCAGAAAACACGCAACCAAATTGATCATGTTGTGATCGACGGAACGATGGCAAAACAAAGTATATGCTGTCCACAAACAGGGAAACGCGGCGTATTGGATCCTTTGTTACTGCGAACAACTATACTTTCGAAGTTGTCAAGGAATTCACCTATCTTGGCACCGCCGTGAACACTCAAAACTATGTCAGCCTGGAGATAAAGCGAAGACTAACTCTTGCTAATAGGTGTTACTATGGTCTCAGTAAACAATTGAGTAGTAGAGACCTCTCTCGCCCGACAAAACTGACACTCTACAAGACGCTCATCTTACCCGTGCTACTTTACGGCGCAGAAGCATGGATTGTGTCGCAGACTGATGCAGCCACTCTTGGGGTGTTTGAAAGAAAAAGTCATTGCAAAATCTTCGGTCCTGTTCATGTCGGCGACGACTACCGTATTCGAATGAGCCACGAACTGTACGAGCTCTACGCTGACATTGACATTGTCAAGCGCATCACTATCTAACGTCTGCGCTGGCTGGGACATGTTGTGCGTATGGACGAAGAAGCTCCGGCGAAAAAGGTGTTTGATGCGGAAGCCGCTGGGCGACGACGAAGAGGAAGACCATGCCTCCGATGGAAAGACCAAGCCGAGGAAACCCTATCCACGCTTGGTGTGAATGATTGGAGAAGGCGCGCGCGAAGCAGAGGCGCCTGGAGAGAGCTTTTGAGGTCGGCCGTGACCCGTTAACGGGTTGTTATGGCCACCTAAGTAAGTAAATAAGGGCTTGGGACATAATGTCACTTAAAATATTTAAGTGTTTACCAGACACAAGCAAAAGAAGATCATCAGCGTACGCTACCACTTTAACACCTTGTCGACTAATGATTCGAAGCAAATCGTCTACAACAACAATCCAAAGTAATGGGGATAAGACACCACCCTGTGGTGTTCCCATTGATACAGATCTAATGAGTGAACTTCCTCCTAGTTCAGACCGAATTGTCCTATTCAGGAGCATGTTTTTAACTGTTAATTGAACACACTCTTCTGTGCCAATCCAGCTTAGTGCCGTAATCATGGCGCTAGGAAGAATATTGTTGAAAGCTCCTTCTAAATCAATAAAGGTAGCAAGTGTAAATTCTTTATGGAGAAGAAATTTTTCAGTAACAGTCACAGCGTCATGAAGAGCTGTTTTCGTTGATTTCCCCTTAATATATGCATGCTGATCATTAGATATACCATAAGCCAGTGCTTTGTCACGAAAATGGTAATCCAATAATCTTTCAAAAGTTTTTACCAGAAATGAAGATAAACTGATAGGTCTAAAATCCTTTGCTGTTACATAGCTAGATTTTCCTGCTTTCGGAATAAAAGGCTTTTTTCCATTCTAAGGGCAGGAAGCGTAAAACGAGACAACTCATATAAATAACCTTCAACCAACTCAGAAGGTTGCCAGGGGCTTCTTGAATCATTTTAGGAATGACGCCATCGAGCCCTGGAGATTTATAGGGTGCAAAAGAACTAATAGCTAATCTAAATTTTTCGTCAGATACAATGCTTGATGCTAGATTCCATCTTCGATCTCATTTTCGTTTAACGAAACACTAGGGAAGTTTTGAAAACCCGAAGAGTTTTCTGGAAAATGAGTATTGAAATGCAAATTAGTGTTTCTTTTGGGGACTCAGTCCATAGCCCATTTGAACACTTCAAGCAGGTTAATGCGAAAGATTCCTTAGTAAGAATTTTCCTGAGTCTTCCCGACTGGTTGATACACTCTATAGAATTACAAAGATCACGCCAGGATGTACGTTTCTCAATTCTGACAGTTTTCTTAAAAAGTCTTAAGTTTAATCTGTAAACTACCCAGTCTTCAGCAAAGCCGCTTTTGCGGGCAACTTTAAATAGCATTCTTGCGGTGGTACGACTTATATGGAAATTTTCATTCCACCAGGGTGGAAACATCTTTTTTGAGGTTCTATGCAGTGGGCAAGACTTTTCAAAAGCTGAACGTAGTTTTGTTGTAAGGTCGCTCACGATCCTGTTAATTTATTCTGAGCTTTCCAGCTTCTCCATTTTTGGAGGAGCTAGGTCCTTAGAAAGAAGAAATGCAAATTTCGGCCACTTTGTTTTCAAAGGATTTCGAAATTTGGCTACTTCGATTTTAAATCGACAAATAGAAAAAGTAATGTACCTATGATCTGATAAAGTGGCACTATCAGAAATGAGCCAGCTATCAATTTTCAATTTGTTAGACTCTGTAACTAAAGTTATATCCAAAACTTCAGATCTAGCTCGAGTCACAAAAGCTGGTTCGTTTCCTTTATTGCAAATTAATTTATAATGAATGAAATCAAAAAGAGACTCACCACGGGCATTTATGTTGTGCATGATGTGAATTGGCATCAGCAGCTATCGCTAAGTCCAATCCACGCGAGACAGCCCAGTTGTAAGCTGCTACAACTTCAGCAGTGGGAGATCCATGTGGAAGATAAGCAGACGCCAAAATAAAAGGCCTACTTCGGTCGTTATGGCATCGGCAGCTATCGCTAAGTCCAATCCACGCGAGACAGCCCAGTTGTAAGCTGCTACAACTTCAGCAGTGGGTGTTGGAGATCCATGTGGAAGATAAGCAGACGCCAAAAGAAAAGGCCTACTTCGGCCATCATCAGCGCGAATTACAACTAGGTCGTCAATGCATAAGTGAGGTAAGAGAGAAATATTTATGTCCTTACGGGCCAAGATGCAAGTTCTAGCTCTTCCCTGGCTAGTAGGTGCATTTTGAAAAATTTTGAAGTCACTATGGTTAAGACCACGAATTCTATTTTCAGAAAACCATGGTTTCTGAATCAAAGCAACATCAAGGCGTTCCTCAGTAAGAAACGCTAAAAGAGAGGCAGAAGCTGCCTTACAATGCTGGAGATTGATTTGGACAAGTCTCATCCACGGTTTTAGTGGTGGGAGCGTCTACCTCAACTCCTGTAAAAGGAGTAGATTCTCTTTCAACATACAAAAAACCACTCCAGCAGTGAAAGTCAGCTTGTTGCCCCTATCCTTAATAAACTACATGGCTCCTAGACTAGTTTCAATAATAAAACTCTAGCCACTCTCTCGCTTTTTCTCAGCCCGAATAATTCGCAACTTCTCAGTCGCTAACCCAGGGTTTTGAAATTGGAGCAATCTCAGGATTTTCTCCTTTTCCACAATGGGCGGAAGGATGAAAATTCTTGCCCGAGGTGGCTTTGGAATATTCTTCCGAGGAATAACCTTGAGCTTTGAATTTATCCAGAGCCCACCCATCTGAGACACGCATGACGTAATAAAATCGAGAGAGTATTGATCCATTCAGTCAATTACTCTAAGACCATGTTGCCAGCTCATGGCATCAAATTGAGGTGACCGAGCGTCTGGAGGAGCGGTACACAGGTCTATGAGCTTATCCTTCAGGAAAGCCGTAACAAAATCCCATTTGTCCTCTGGGATAGTACCATTCCCATTTTCCTCATCGGTCAGACTAACTTTAAAGCATTTCTTTGCTACATCGCTTAAGTTAATGCTTTTGTCAACCTTCGACACCTTTTTCGGCGAAACCTTTTTCGGCAAAGCTTTCTTCGGCTTCTTTTGCGAACCGCAAAGGTCCAAATGCTTAGCCGAGCGATTCCTTTTATTGCTTCTCTGAAAGCCAGGATGATTTTGCACTTCCACAGAGGTGGAAGCAGCATTGGAGCTATTTTCAGTCTTTTTTTTTAAGACATCTTTAGCCCAAGCGAAAGATTTTTCTTGAGCCTCAGAAAGGCAATCAACAGCGTTAAGCCGTTTAATGACAAAATTTGCAGACCTAACTTCTCGTCGGGCCTGCTGACGAGGAGTAAATATTCTCCTACACTCACCTGAACTCTTCATTTTCGAAGAGCCATCGGACACTAGTTCTGCATTTCCACAGACTCGTTACCCTGAAGCGTTTCAGTCAGCGCTGGTGGTGGACTACGTAGAAGAGCCTCCTCATCAATTTCCATCGTAGCATTCGCCGTTTTTTCACTCATTACTTTAAGTAAAAGTTACCTCATTAATATAAGAGCTGAGCTCCCGCACACATGCACATATATATGTATGCATTACATAGATATGAACATGTATGAAAGAATCTATACATGCATGCACAATCACTTCAAATGAGAATATATTTCCAAATCAAATAGCCATGCATGCATACACTACGCGTGTATTTATTTAATTTATTAAAAACGCGGAAACTTTCCGCGGGTGTAAAAAGCAAAAATTCACAAGGTGAGACCAAGCACAAAGAGACGTAGAAAACAAAGCACACGGTGGGCTTTAACAAACTTTAAATGACAAGTTGAGTTACAACAAAAACTTGAATGTGGAATTATTCAGGATGTTAATCAAAGTAGAAATGCATCAAAAGGAAAAAAATCCTTACAGCTTTTTTTTTAATTCCACATTTACTGTTTTGTAGTAATATTATCTAGTATAATATGTGAATAACGTACGTATGAAATTCAAAAAACATCCGATTGTGCTCAAATTTTGACACGTTAAAGAACCTAAAAAGACAGTCTCACAGTCCAAATTTCAGCTCCCTAGCTATTCGTGGTCTTGAGTACTATTAGGTCAAATTTTGAAAAAAACGCAATTTTTGCGAAAATAGCCAAATTCAATGTTTGATATCTCTGGGCCTGGTCAATCATTTTCACTATATGGTATCTCATTTAAAAGCGAATAAAAAGATAAACATAAAAAGATCGGTCTTTAGTATTATGAATAAAACTACGATTTAGTACACCATTTTCAAAGCAGTCATATTTTACTAAGACGTATTTAACTTAATCGGGTCGCAAAAATAAGTCTTAAAGTCTAGAGGCTTAAAACTATTTTTTATGTATAAAGGATAACATAGCAAAAAAAATTGATATTCATAACTTTAAATTTAGATTTGAGGGCTTTTAGAACAAATATTTTTAAACCGGACTAAACACGACTATTTTCAGGTCTAAATATGGTTCTTTCTTTAGACTCCGACCACCTAGGAAGCTGAAGTTTAGACTGTAGTGCTATCTATTAAAGTATTTTGACGTGTCAAAATTTGAAGAAAATCGAATAACTTTTAAATTTCATGCGTATGTTATGCATACGTAATATCATTAAAAAACAGTAAATATGGAATTAAAAAAAAGCTCTAAGGATTTCTTATATTTTTCATATATCGACTCTAAATTACATCCCCTTTTATTAAAAGTTGGTTAAAGCCCACCGTGAGCAGTGTTGTTCTTGTATTATTACGGTGCCGCAACCACAAGCACATATAAGTGCACGATTTCTAAATCTTTCTCGCTTCAATTGTGAAAATTTACTTTAAATTATTGTTTTTTGAAATAACTTTTATTATTATTTTCAATTTAACACTCGCTATTTTTCATCAAAACTCGCGGTTTAATACAAAATAATAACACTTAATAAAACCGAAAAAATAAAAGAATTTCAAAGCAAAAACAAAACGATGATTTATTTATTTTTCTTTTTGCACTTTTCCGCGCCGAAAACCAGTTTCGATAAACTTTGAATTTTCTTTAATCAAACAAAGCAAATGATTTTCTTTCAATTTGCTATTAATAAACACAATTTACCGAAATAAATCGGTATTATAATTTTAAAAGAAGTAATTTATTAAAAACTTTAAGAATTCGCGGGCTCGAACGTTTTTTCACTCTCGTCGCGTAGGGTTGCCAGCGAAACTCAATCTGTTACACTGTTACTCACCAAAAAAATTATACGAACTACGGAAAACAGTTATAGCCTACTAAAAACTTATATACATATATTGGATAAGCCATATGCATCCAGTTCTTAAAAATGGTATATTTTGTAATATTTATGTAATGCAATTTATGAAAAGTGTTTCCTTAATCTGTAAATTAATCTACTTATAATAACGAAACCGCGTTAGTTAAGTATGTATCGCGTATTATAAGGCTTTACAGTACATAATTGAAACCGTGTAGCACATATTTTGATACGAAGTAAGCCGACTAGAAAATATCGATCATGCTCAGTGTTGTCATAAAATCTTTTTGTTATTTTCTTCCTTATGTTACAATTTTCGCTTGCACAGAGCCTTCACGAAGGTTGCTTTTTCAATCGATGACAACACGGATCATGTCGTGTACATTTTCTTTTATGAACATACTAGGGGTGGCAATCCCGGAGCTTTTTTGAGTTTCGGGATTTTCGGGATCGAAGTTTCCAATCCCGGGATCAATCCCGGGATTGATAGTTTTAGTAAATGCATACAAAACTACAAAAAAAACGAGAAGTTTATACTATTGTATACGATATAAAATTAAAATTGCTTTATTTCACAGCGTAACAATGAAGAATAAGAACGCAAAATAATAGAAAAAATAATAGCTTAAAAATTGACTTAGAACACTTCGAGTGGTAATATATCTAAATCACATTTACGTAGTTTGACTAGTAGAAGATAGTCAATACTAAAAGGAGATGATAGAGAATAATCAAGCATTTATGACCAAACTATCAATTTTATTATTCAATTTTATTTTGACATTTAAAAATTCGTGTCCCACACTTTGTACTTGATTAATAATTTATAATTTAATTGAGTATGAAAAACGAAAAAGCAAATCAACGAAAATCAGAAAATTTAGGCACACAGCACCGCAAATTTTTTAAAAAAAAATAAAAATACCTCCTTCGGGTGTATTTTTTCCGCATTTTTAGTCACACGAAAAATGTGGGCGTGGCTTTACAACAGTGGGTGGCGACCCCCATTCCACTAAAAAACCCAAAACGCTATATCTTGGCACCTAAAACAGACTTTTTCTACGTTTTAGTAAGTCGATTTTTTCGTTAAATTTCAACGGAATAGGACATAAACTCTGTCCGCGCAGTTTTCAGGTTAGAGCTAGGAAGCTCAAAAGTTTGGACAATTATTTTTATTCTACAAGCTATAATATAGGAAAAAATAAACAAAATCCCTGTCCTAAAGTTTGAAAAAAAAAACACCCTAATGTACATACTTCCGTATTATAAAAGAACTAAGTTCTTGTTATACTTATTGAATTCCAAATAAATTGAAAATTGAAATTGAATAGTATATCTTCTCAAAGCTAGGGAAATAAATAACTTATAAATAATTTGTTAAAAAGATTTGTGCAGAATTAAACTAAAAACTCAATTTTAAGGTGCGACAAAACGATAGCACAAAATGTTTGTAACTTAAATTCGCTCTAGGTATTATGAAAAAAAATAAAAGTAAAACATTATTTTAATAATGGGTGGATCCTCCTTTATTCGTTACCAGAGCTTGAAATAAACTTTTACAGAAGTTTTTTTTTAGGTTAAAGTAAACTACAAACTTTTATATTTGTGAAATAAAAGTAAAAGTTTCCTTAAAACGAATATAAAAGTTAAAAGTTTTTTTAAGCTTATATTTCAAAAAGTCAAAAAAAACTTCTATTAATAAAAGTTTTTTTTTGACTTTTATTAATAAAAGTTTTTTTTAACTTATATTTTTAACAGTCACATGCAAAGAGTTTTTTTTTGACTTTTATTTTTCAAAAGGCGAAAATAAAAGTTTTTTTTTTGTATGAAAAAACGAGGAAAATCCTAAAATAATATCTTGGATCACTAAAGAGCCAAATAGACCTTCATGCGTGCATGATCAATAAAATGATGACGCCGTCATGATTTCGACACATACCATTCATGCACGCATGACGGATATCATTTCTGGTTGAACTTTTAACGTGCCGACATTATGACGTCAAAAGCTCAAATTAAGCTCAAAAAATTCTTAAAAATGAATTTTAAAAAAAAAAGTTCATACAAAAGTTTAATTAATTCATCTAATTATCTTTAGTGCAGAATATTTCTTTTTTCTTTTCCGCACTCGTCACCTTCTTCGTCAAAAAATCATGCATGATCAATCAAAAAAATATCAAAATATTTGAATGTTGCCAACACGGTCAGTTTGCATGAGCAATCACTTGATTGATCATGCACACATGAACGTCTATTTGGCCCTTAAGCAAATAATTTCAAAAGAGAACACTTAGGATTATTGATAATAAAATCCAAAGGAAAATACTTAACATGTTTCTGAAAAGAAAATAGTTTATGATAATTATGCACTTATATTTTTAAAAAAATTCTGCTTAACGCATTCATGGGAAAAGGCCGAAAATGGTTTTTGGGAGTGACAGGAGTGGTTCCCGACCCACATAAAGAGGTGTTTTGGACTTATTTTTTGAAAAAATTTTTATTGCACGAATCGATGGGAAAAGGCCGAAAATGGATTTTGAAGGTGCCAAGTGAGGTCCCTGACCATCCTAAAAGGGTTTTTTGGACCCATTTTCGGAAAAGAATTTTATTGCACGAATCGATGGGAAAAGGCCAACAATGGATTTTGAAGGTGACAAGTGAGGTCCCCGAACCTCCTAAAAGGGTTTTTGGACCTATTTTTCGAAAAAAATTTTACTGCACGAATCAATGGGAAAAGGCCGAAAATGAATTTTGAAGGTGACAAGTGAGGTCCCCGACCCTCCTTAAAGGGTTTTTTGGACCCATTTTTCGAAAAAATGTTATTGCACGAATCGATGGGAAAAGGACGAAAATGGATTTTGAAGGTGACAAGTGAGGTCCCCGACCCTCCTAAAAGGGTTCTTTGGACCCATTTTTCGAAAAAAAATTTTACTTCACGAATCGATGGGAAAAGGCCGAAAACGGATTTTGAAGGTGACAAGTAAGGTCCCCGACCCTCCTAAAATGGTTTTTTGGACCCATTTTTCGAAAAAAGTTTTGTTGCACGATTCGATGGGAAAAGGCCAAAAATGGATTTTTACAGTGACAGAAGAGGTCCTCAACCCTCTTAAAAGGGTTTTTTGTACCCATTTTTCGAAAAAAGTTTTGTTGCACGAATCGATGAGAAAAGGCCGAAAATGGACTTTGGAAGTTTAAGCTGCGTTCGGATTGCTTGAAGAGTAACATATAAAACAAATCAAATGAAAAAAGATGTTATGTCGAAGAAGATATTTTAAGGAACATTTTTACAAATTTAAATAAATATTTAAATTTCATTAAAATTCAAAAAAAAAAGAAGTGTACAGTTATTTATAGAATGTTCTATGTGTATATTATGACATACGGTTTCAGTCTGCTCCAAAAAAAAAAAAAATAAAAAAAAAAAATCGAAATTGTCATCTTACCTCGACCATGGCTTCGATTTTTTTTGTATTTTTTTATTTTTTTTCGAGCAGACTCTTCAAACATGGTTTTTCTTGAAGTTAAGACTATCTTTAATTAATATTCAAGGAGGAACAATTAAAATTCAAAGGGAGACATAGTTAAAATTGCATTTAAGTTAAAAAAAAAACATGAAAAGTTACATATAAAGTTAAATAAAAAATATAGCTATCTGAATTTCGAATTGAACAACCTTTATTATGAGTTCAAGATAGCCTTAGCTTCAAGAAAAACTATGACTGAACAATGTACTCAAAAAAAAAAAAAAAAAAAAAACGAGGCCAGCTAAAAGGCCAAATTTTGCGGATTTCCACATACACCCCTGATCATAATAATAGATACACCAAAAAGATTTTCACTCAAATCCCAATAAATTCAATATTTGGAAGAATTGGCATTAGAATTTTTTGTAAAACAAGAGAGTACAATTTGGCATTGCCGTTAACTGAGAAATGAAAGAAGGTACTTCACCTATTTTTTCGCCAGTGAATATAAATCGAAAACGGGCGCGAATTCGTTGATCAAAATAATAGATACACTTGTTTTGTTTTTCGATTTTATATCTTAAACTTAAATTTTTTTGTGATTTTTTTTAAACAACGGTAAAAATACATTTATATATAAATTAATTGCAAGTAAATTATGAAAAATTTATTATAGATATAGGCTGAAAAAGTCGTTGCACAGTGGAATAGTGACGATTGGTTCTGAGCCTACGAAAAAGAGAAAAATCTTTGCGGGACATCGCTAGTTTGATGGATTAGTCTTTGCGTTTTGTGCCTTAGCCTTAGCTTCAAGAAAAACTATGGCTGAACGATGTATTCCAAAAAAAAAAAAAAAACAAGACCAGCTAAAAGGCCAAATTTGGCAGATTTTCACATATACGACTTGAAAAGTATACACATGGTTAGAAATTAAGAGAGGTGTGCCTATTTCCAGGGTAGTCTTCTGTTGTTTCATGTTATGTTATAGGAGGTAGAGTTTTAAGTTGTCAAATTGTAAATTAAGAAACATTACAAAAAAAAAAAATCATTAAAAAATATCAACGCAAGTGAAAAGGCGCTGATAAAAAAAAATACAATTAATATCTAGAGTCTTAACGATGTATTAAAATTTAATTTTTGACTTCTGAGAGTCCTACTACGGCAAGCGGTCTTAGAAAGCCTACATAGAAAAGGCCTGTTTTCTTGGGACATTTCATATAAAAAACAAGGTACGTTTGAATGGAGGGTGGAGGGCCTTATACTTACCAAGGAAGGCCTTCTAGAAGCACTGTTAGCTCCTGGCCTTGCCTACTAAGTACAACTATATTAGTGTAGTACTACCCATTTTCACAAAGTTCTACCCAAAAATATTAAATAGAGCACTTAAATTTTTTTCGAAACGACAGCACTGTTGCTTATGCTTATGCTGCTTCTTGAATTCTGTGTTGTTATTTTTGTTTTCATTTGTACCGTTTGTATTTGACTCTCCTTGAGTTTTTTTTTTACTTTTGATGAGATGAGAGAGTTAATTGCTTTTTACAGTTAAACTGCAATTTGTTGTGTTTATAAAATTTAGTTTTTGCCTGTAGTTTTTATGGACGCGGAAACTATCCGGCCGATTTTGATGAACATTTTACAGTATGCTAGTATCGATCACGCGGGTGTCATAGAATATAAGACTTTTATTAAGGGTGCATATTTAGGGTGGCCCACAAACAAAAATATTTTTAAAATAGAATTTTCACTAAGTCCGGTAACTGGACTCACACTGAATTTACACCACATGGAATTTACAGCACGTGTCTTTTATATTACGAGGCATAAGTAGGCTATAAGACTTTAATTAAAGGTGCATATTTAGGTTGGTCCTAATACAAAAGCATTTTTAAAATATTATTTTCTCGAAGACCGTTTATTCGATTCTCATAGAACTTACACCACATTTCTTTTAATTAAGTGGCACAATTTAGCCCGTACACATTTTATTTAGGGTGCATACTTTGGGTGGCCCTCATACAAAATAACTTTTTAAATAGAATTTACATAAAGATTTCAAAATGTGGCCTATGGAAGGTTTTTACAAAGTTTGATTTAAAAAATTGGCGATGACACGCCCTTCAAAATCAAATTCATCATATATCACCAACTACTGGACGCAGATGAATGGGACTTGGTACATAAACATGTACATAAAAGGTACGGGCAGAGGTAAGTTTCAAAGGAAAAAATTATCGCCCCACATAACAACGTCTGCTAGGCCTACTATATATTTGTAAAAGAATAGGGACAAGAGTTAGTTTCACTGGGAAAATGAGCTTTTTCGCATTTACATTCCATCACATGCGTTCATACAACATCGCCCCACACATCGAAAAGGGCAGAACAACGTCTGCCGGGACAGCTTGTAATTAAATAAAAGTTGCGTCACAATAAGTGTTAAAGATGTGAAGTAGGAAGACGGAAATTGAATAACATTTAATCAATTTGTTGATTTCAACATCATACCTGTATTGAAGATTTATGAACGAACTCAAAATACGTTCCGAATAACAATCCGTCAAAAGGTATTTAAAAGATGAAATGACTTACTTTACATTATTTTTCTAAATTAAGCAAAGCTTCTTCTGTTCATTCAAAATTATACTGCACGAAAAATTTTAACGTTATTTCTTAACGATTTGTCACCAACGTTTTTATTGTGTCAGAAAAGCGTTCGTTTTTTTTTTGTTCTGCATATTATTTTCATTAGGGTATTAGAAAAAAAACGTACAGAGAAAGATTAACTCAGGTATACTCTATATGTACATCGTTAACCGACTACACTAGAAAATAAAAATACTTGTGGGTGAAATGCATAGATCAAAAACTTCGATTTGCAGGTAGCCCGAATAAAACAGGTAGTTTCGATTTCTGAATATTTCGGAAAAAAACAAATAGAAATTTATTGCCTCCGTCATTTATGAAACTTTTTATTAGCCCTTCCGTTACGCGAATTCCTTAAGTTTTTTTGTTGATATGAAAATTGATTCTAAAGCGACAATTCATTAGGATTTTAGTTTACCAAAACAAAAGCAATACGCTCAAAATAAATTTTGAAAAAATGATGCAGCACAGTAAACGGTGCCTTCGAAAAATTAAATTTTTGAAAAGCAATATTTCCTACTATGCTTTTGATATATTTTTTTGCCTCAAAAACTCAATTTTCGGGTGTAACGTTGTTTGCATAAAATGGGTCCAAAACAAGTCAGGGACCTCTCCTGTCACCTTAAAAATCCATTTTAGGCCTTTTCCCATTGAATCGTGCAACAACATTTTTTTCGAAAAATGGGTCCAAAAAACCCTTTTAGGAGGGTCGGGGAGCCCACTTGTCACCTTCAAAATCCATCTTCCGCCGTTTCCCATCGATCTGTGCAATAAAAATTTTTTCGAAAAATGGGTCCAAAAAACCTTTTTTGGAAGGTCGGGGACTTCACTTGTCACCTTCAAAATCCATTTTTGGCCTTTTCCCATCGATTCTTTCAATAAAATTTTTTTCAAAAAATGGGTCCTAAACACCTCTTTAGGTGGGTCGGGAACCTCCCCTGACACTCCCAAAAACCATTTTCGGCCTTTTCCCATTAATACGTTAAGCACAATTTTTTTAAAAATATAAGTGCATAATTATCATAAATTTTTTTCTTTTCAGAAACATGTTAAGTATTTTCCTTTGGATTTTATTATCAATAATCCTAAGTGTTCTCCTTTGAAATTTTTTGCTTAGTGATCCAAAATATTATTTTAGGATTTTCCTCGTTTTTTCATACAAAAAAAAACTTTTGTTTTCGCCTTTCGAAAAATAAATGTCAAAAAAAAACTCTTTGCATGTGACTGTTAAAAATATAAGTCATCTTTTATTAATAAAAGTCAAAAAAAACTTTTATTAATAAAACTTTTTTTTGACTTTTTGAAATATAAGCTTAAAAAAACTTTTAACTTTTATATTCGGATATAAAAGTTTTAAGGAAACTTTTACTTTTATTTCACAAATATAAAAACTAAAAAACAAAACAACGATAAGCAGATTTTTTTGCGTTTTAGTAAATTTTCTGATTTTCGTTGTTTTCCTTTTTCGTACCGCACCGCAAATTTTTTAAAAAAAAAAAAAAAAAATACCTCCTTCGGGAGTATTTTTTCCGCATTTTTAGTCACACGAAAATTTAGGCGTGGTTTTACAACAGTGGGTGGCGACCCCCATTCAACTAAAAAACCCAAAACGCTATATATATATTTATTAATAAAAGTTTTTTTTGACTTTTTGAAATATAAGCTTAAAAAAACTTTTAACTTTTATATTCGTTTTAAGGAAACTTTTACTTTTATTTCACAAATATAAGAGTTTGTAGTTTACTTTAACCTAAAAAAAAACTTCTGTAAAAGTTTATTTCAAGCTCTGGTAACGAATAAAGGAGGATCCACCCATTATTAAAATAATGTTTTACTTTTATTTTTTTTCATAATACCTAGAACGAATTTAAGTTACAAAAATTTTGTGCTATCGTTTTGTCGCACCTTAAAATTGAGTTTTTAGTTTAATTCTGCACAAATTTTTTTGACAAATTATTTATAAGTTATTTATTTCCCTAGCTTTAAGAAGATATACTATTCAATTTCAATTTTCAATTTATTTGGAATTCAATAAGTATAACAAGAACTTAGTTCTTTTATAATACGGAAGTATGTACATTAGGGTGTTTTTTTTCAAACTTTAGGACAGGGATTTTGTTTATTTTTTCCTATATTATAGCTTGTAGAATAAAAATAATTGTCCAAACTTTTGAGCTTCCTAGCTCTAACCTGAAAACTGCGCGGACAGAGTTTATGTTCAATTCCGTTGAAATTTAACGAAAAAACCGACTTACTAAAACGTAGAAAAAGTCTGTTTTAGGTGCCAAGATATAGCGTTTTGGGCTTTTTAGTGGAATGGGGGTCACCACCCACTGTTGTAAGGCCACGCCCACATTTTTCGTGTGACTAAAAATGCGGAAAAATACACCCGAAGGAGGTATTTTTATTTTTTTTTTTTAAATTTGCGGTGCTGTGTGCCTATATAATAGAATCGGGTTTGAAGAAAATTCTCCCAAAATTTCAGCTTCCTAGATCAAACCTGCGAACCGCGCAATCACTTTGTTTTTTAGTACAATTCGTATGAAAAACGAAAAAACAAAACAACGAAAAACAGATTTTTTTGCGTTTTAGTAAATTTTCTGATTTTCGTTGATGTAAACAATGAAGAATGAAAAAAAATTACAGTAGGTTCACACATTGAGAACACACATGCTGTCCTACATGGCTTGACAACATGTGTGACTGTCAATATTGCTTTAAGTTCACATTATCGAGCATGCCATCAAACATCAATTGCAGAACAATTTATGAATGAGCGTCCACATCGAAGTAAACTGCATGAAATCGTATTTAGAGCCTGTCCCATTCGATATCTTTTTGTGAAATTTGTGAATTTAATGAAATTTTGACATTTCTCTGAGGTGAATAGATATGTCAAAATTTCCACTAGCCTTGGGGCTAGTACAAATTTTGACAAGTGATAGAAATTGAAATAGCAATCAACAATTGTAAACAACATTGTAAAGACGTCAAACATTGACATCAATTGAAAAAGAAAATTTGTAAGTTACACAGTTTATTTATAAAATATTATTAGAAATTTTACAATGTCTTTATATTTCTATTAGCCACAGGACTTGCTCGATGTTCTGACGACGGAGCATATTGTTACGATGAAATAGCTATGGCCACAAAGAAAAGTTGAACGCAAGTCTCCCCCGGAGAAACGACAGAAGCCTAAGAAAATGTCGGCAACGACACTTAATTCAACGTTTCGCGAAATGTCCGTCAACATTTGGTCACAGTTTATATGCTGCTGCGTTCGGTGCAATTTTGCAAATAAATCATATAATTGATGCCGGAGAACTAGCAGATATTGGTTCATTGATACTCGTATTGGGTCTACATTTTTACAGAGATGATGGCAAGAATTATTATACGCGTCTGGGAATGTTGCTCGCATTTGGCTTTTGTTCGGGACAAACATTGGGCCCACTGATGCAGTACATAATCACAATAAATCCAGCCATTATATTTACTGCATTGATGGGTACAGCGATAAATTTTGCTTCACTTTCTTTGGCCGCATTGCTAGCCGAGCGTGGAAAATATTTGTATTTAGGCGACTTACTAGTGAGCATCATTAATACAATTGCCATACTAAGCTTGTTCAATATGTTCTTCCAGTCGTACTTTGTGCAGCTGGCTCAATTATATATTGGCGTTTTTGTTATGGCTGCATTTATTGTCTACGATACACAAAGCATTATTGAAAAATGTCGCTTAGGCAATCGGTATGTTGTTCAACATGCATTGGACTTATTCTTTGATGTATTAAGCATGTTCAGGCGTTTTTTAATCATTTTGACTCAGATGGAGGAACGCAAGCAGAATGAGAGGCGTAAAAAACAATTGCTCATCGAGTCAATCAAATTAATTTGGATTTTGGATGTGTATTCATTAATAATACACGTAGCAATAAGAATTTTTAATTTTATTAAAAAATCCTTTAGATTCATTTGTTTTCTAAATTTATGAAAATTGTTTATCAAAAAATTAGTTAAATAAATCGATAGAGCAATTCGTGCTACAAATACTGGGCATGAGCAGCGGTGTTTCGATAACTTTTAATGTACTGCATCGTATTACGAATATTGTAATGTATATTTATAAAAATAAAGGAAAGCTGAAGAAAATTAAACACAATATTTTATGCCAAAGAGGGAATTCTTATTAGCATTACACTTTTTATGATAATAAATTATGCTTTCATTATTTTGAAAACTTAATGCCAATGCTTATATACTTATGTCTAGTATGGTATGTTTGTTACAGACATGATGTAAAATGAGGATGGTAACATGCGGTAAGGAATACCATATGTAAACATGTATACTCCTAACCAAATTTTAATTTTTTCGTGCACCGGCAAACAGTAATTTACTAAACTAGCTTATGTTAAGTGATTCATTCAGTTGTATAAGTGCAAGTAAGTATTAGATAATTAGTGTACATGATTGTGACCAACTGACACTGTCGATGGTGTTAAGGAAGAATCAAAAGCATTCATTAGATCACCTTCATATATGAATAGTAAATACTGCATTTTTTATGGGTTGAAATTTATATTTTTTAGATACGTGATATTATAATCAAGTTGTGGATATGTACATATGTATGTTTTACTCATTTCCACACCACCTATGCGGTAGAGTTTTGGTGCTTTTTTTTTACAGTGGTTTCCCCTGTAGGTATACTCCACAGTATACCCGTTGAGACAGATTTCTCTCGTTAAGATGCATTACATAATTTGTCATTTTCCGATGACGGGGCGTGGCAACTTCCAAACAACAAAAACACTTAAAACTCTATATCTTAGCATCTATGATAGCTACTGTTGTGAAACTTGATAAATTGATCAACATTGGTTCTGCCAAGCTACTCGCAAAATGTAAACGGGATTGATCATCGGGGCGTGGCAACTCCAAAGCAACAAACCCACTTAAATTGCTATTCTTGGTGCTTATACCGAGCTGTGAAATTTTGTGCATGGACCTAATACTATGCAGTAAGAACTGCGTTAAATGTGAGATTGTACAACGAGGAGGGAGCGAGCAAAACAGCGAAAATGATGTCAAAGCTATGCAAACATAATAAAAGTTATGTTTGTATCTTTTTGTCAACATATACAGGCTATTTTGATTATTCAAAATTAATAATGAAAATGCGGTCGAAAAATTTAGCTTTCGTTTTCAAGAAATTTTTGTGCTGTCAAAATTTCATCAAATTCATAAAAAGATATCGAATGGGACAGCAAAATTGGAAATTTTAGTCACCACAGTAAAAATTTTACTCACCAGGCTAAAAATGGTTTTCACTGCGATTTGCCTAGGTAAAAAGATATCGATTGGGATAGACCCTTAAAATGAAAAATGTTCACTAGGTTTGATAGTCAGTTCACACAGTTTGTATGGTTGGACACTGCCAGCAGAAAAATCAACAATTTTTTAAATCCATACAACATGTGTGTCAAGCGGTCGTTCCTAGAGTTTACTTTATCGAACATTGATGTTGTCAAGCCATGTTGGACAGCATGTGTGATAATGTGAACTTGGTTAATTGGAAGTGTTAGTTAGTGTGTGTGCTTTGGATTTTGTCTTTGCATGGCAATGCAATGTAATATTTATGGAAGAGAAAACAACAACTCTGGATCTGTGATCAACGATCAAACGCCCCTTAACTCTTTGCTTAGCCGAAAAAAATTAAATATTCTTTTTTCGGATCAACCAGTCTCCAGATATCTTGCTCACCGCAAATTTTGAGGTCGTTCACGGCATTGCATCCGAGAATGTTATACTTTAATACTGAATAGTTATACTTTAATACTGTACAAAAAATTTTGGTCTAAGATAAAATGCAGCTTCAAAAAAAAATTTTAAGAAAATGTCTTTTTATTTTTCGAAAAACTCTCGGACGCCCTTAAAAAAAATTAAATTGTTTGCCTTCGCAGAAAAACAGGCTACGCGTACAAAGTCGCGGGCATCTGCTAGTATATAATATAGGAAAAAACAAATAAAATCAATCTCCAAAAGTTTGAAAAAAAAACACCCTAGTGTGCACCTATGTTTGAATGATAAATAAATTATAATAATTATACCTACTATAAAAAATGATCACATTTGTTATTTCCATTCATTTTTCATTAATTTCTTATAAAAAAAAGTTTCTAAAAAAGATTTTTTCATTTCAAATATTTAAATGGGCTTAATGCATAGCGCACCATATATGGTACACATCACAAATCGCAATTTTTCAGCTTTTCCGGGAAAATGATTGCCCATTTCGTGGCCAGTGTCTGAATTCACATAAAAGGAGCTTGGTCTCCATATTGGGGACTGACCCCATGCATTTAAAGGTTAAATTAAAGCTAACTAAAATGCCAACAAATCGTTGGAGACCGAATTTTTTAAAAAAAAAGTTCGATATTAATTATTTTATGTTAAAGTCCAACAAAAATAATTTTTTAAAAAATTATTTATTTCAAAAACGGTTGGAAAACGCAAATCTCGTGGGAAACGCATAATTTTTTTTTTAAATAAGAGCTTGCCAAACAAATTTTCGGAGCCAGAATTTTTAAAAAAAAATTTTGTTTTAAGTTAAAGGCCTAAAAGATAAATTTTTTTAGCTTAAGATAATAAAAAACACAACTTTTTTTTCAAAATTCAGACTCCGCCAATCTGTTGGCATTCCTGTTGGCTTTTATTTAAAAATACTTGCCGCTTCTCTCTAGTAAGAGCCGCCCCTAAGTGGTTGCGCCTGGGGCGCTAACGTTTTTGCAGAAGCAAAAGTGAGAATAATTTTTTTTTTTTGTCAATAAAATTTTTTTCTGAAATTTTCACGAAAAGCTTACAAGTGTTTGCAAGTGCAAGCCACTCGCTGTAGATTTCTGGTTCGTACCAATTCTCATCATGAGGAAAAATTCACATTTTGCACGGAAAAAAATCTTGCTATAAATGTTACAAAGCGGAATATTTTTCTTGTGTTGTATATAACTCTTTTTTTTATTAATTGATAAAACTTTTTTTACTGACCGAATCCATTTCAAATCATGCAGTCTGAAAGACTTCTAAATTTCGGAATATGTTGCAGAGGAAATAAGAAAAGAAAAGAGGAACATTTTTTAAAGATTCTAATAGAGAATGAGAAGTTCTATCAAAGAGAAATTAATTATTTAATTTGAATGGAAATGTCGCTTTTTCAAAAAACATTTCTCCGATATTTCGATTTTTTATAGAAAATGTTTTTTATTCAAATCGGAGAAATACGTGTACTCTTATTTCCTCTAGAAAACAACATAGTTAATCGGCAACTAATGCCGCAATTTAAAGTTAGTCAGACTGCATGATTTGAAATCGATTCGGTCAACTTTAGTCCAAGCCATTGAACGTGGACCAGCCACAAGGAGAATAGCATTTCATTACCTGCTATGCAAAATTTTCAAAGTGCTTGCTAGACTCCATTGTGTAATATTAAAACCACTCTCCGTCACATTCCAACCGCCAAGATTGAACAGTAAGTCGACCAAAGGCTTAGCGCCCAACTTTTCCATTTCTTCGTCCTTGTCCAAACAAGACTCATAGTAGATTTTTGCTTTTTTCTCAGCCACGGATGTGAAATACTTAAATGGTTTTTCTAGTATGTTCTTTATAATAAGCTGATTCTGTTGCTCCAATTTACCAAAAGTGCCCCATGTTGACTTGCCATCAGGTATGGGATTGTTTTTAATCCACTGGTTGCTAAAATTATTAAATTTAACTATTTTCTTACACTTGCGTGTTTTTTCTTGTTTTTTCAAAAATTCAATTACCAAGCGTATCCAAAGAAATCATCACATGGGTTAATGCTTTTGTCAATCGATTTTAATATCTCGCTAGCGGCGAAAATACAATGTTCGTTCAAGCAGGGTAAAGGTTCTTCGGCCTCTTTGAGACTTCCGCTGGTGGAATTGTGTGGTTGCACATGCAGTATGCGTGCTGTTCGATTTGTGGAAAATATAGTAAATATCACAATAAACAATGCGATGATAACTAATGCCATCACAGCGGTTGCAAAAAGAAGCCATTTTTCCAATTTCTTACGGGAACGCCAAGAGGATGTAGCCTAAAGCAAACCAAATAAATAAACTCAACCAGTGAAACATAAACTCAAAGATTCTTGATATACATACATACATACATATGTATATGCATATCGTTACCTTAATATAGAAAGGCCCTATCTACCATTTTTTTTACTTTACAGGAGAACAAAAAAACGTAGTGAAAATTATAGTTCAAATTAAAATGAGTTATGACATTTTTTTATTTGCTTGTAATTGTTTTATTTTCAATCGTAGTACACACAATTTTTTATTAGTGGGTGACCTACCGAAATCTACAAAAAAATCGATTTTGAAAAAAATGTTGGTTAGGGCCTTTCTATATTAAGGTAACGATATGTAAATAAACACAACAGCATGATACTACGACACTAGACTGCGTATAAAGTACACTGAGGATAAAAATAGCCCGGCGCACAGTGTGGTTTTTTGCTAATCAGGAGGAACTTAATTCAATTGCATCCGTAGTTTGAGAGATATCGACTTGAAAGTTGGTATGTGAGCTTTTACTCTCCATGCTGAGAAAACAGTTCAAAGATGAGCAAAATCAGACAAAAACCACGCCCACCTCCCATGCAAACCTTCCTTTTTTTTCTAAAAAAAATTAAATAAAATAAGTTTAATGGGAGGTTTAACGCCTACTTATCTGACCACGCCCTTTTTTTGTTCAAAATTTGCTTTTATCTCTCTTGGTATACGTGTCAAGTTTAGTTACATTTGCTTTATTTCATTTTAATTTATTTATTTGTATTTTTAAAGAAACACTTACGATTACATTATTTTGAATCAGAGCATTCCTCAAAAGTTTGGTAAACGTTATTTAAGACAGATTCAAATTTAAAAGAGTTGATATTATTCAACCCAACTTCAAAAAGTGCCTCACGTGTTATTACAGTTAATGTAACAAAAAACTTTTGGGGCGAATTCGAGCAAAATTTTTTTTCTTCAAATTAACACTGGGAACCTCTCCGATTATCTCTATATGGTGAGAACATGGAATACGGTGAAATTTTTAAGTTTTAGTCCATGAAAGTTATAAGAATGTTGAAATTTTTCTTACTTTTTAGCTAAGGATGAAATAAATGAAACAACATTCTCCAGTGCAGATATTAAAACACTTAAGTTGAACACTTTAGGTTAAACTATTGGGAATTACAAAATGAAAAATTATTTTGAAAACAGTAAACAGACGACTTAGTTTTAATCGATTAAAGTTTTGGGAATTATTTCACTTCATAAGTTATTTTTTGCGTGCATTCTAATAGCACATGTTTGATAACAGATATCTTGCTGATGTATTTATTTTCATTCTGTTTTGTGTTTATTTTCGTAACAGAGGGATATTTTTCTAACTTGTACTGAAAAATCATTGAATTTGGAGCACTTTTTTCTCAATTTGTTCCTATCCAGATTGGCAAAATCTCACACTGTGCGGCGGAAATTTAGAATTTTAAACTGGGCATCTAACAAAATTAAGTTTCATTAATTCAATCTGTTCTATGGAAAAAAAATTGATACGTTTTGTATGAAACATTTTTCTCTGACACTTAAAATTATCAACGATAATGTAATTTTGAAAAATCAAAGATCACCTCGAATTGAACTTGAAAATTGACAAAGACAGTAACCCACTACAAACCTTACAATATTTTCCCAAAACATTTAACACTAACTAACTTTGTTCCTGAGATGTTGGCCTGGAGAAATTAAAATGAAGCACACTCAGAGGCGTCAATTGGGTAGGAATGGGTGGTGCATTAACTCAATTCAAAATATCATCTATTCGATATGTTATTTAAGCCACCGCCCCCCTTCCCCCCCAAAGTTTTTGGGAAATGACGCTACTGAGCACACTATATGTCAAATAAGCCAAAAAATGTAATGAAAGTCTAAAACCGTTGCAAATGTTGAGAAAGTCGAAATAAAATGTTTGAAGTTGAAAACTATTAAAAAATTATAAGAGCCGCACTTAGGTTGAGCAAGGCCCCGTGCAACGAGTCGGTGCGGAGCAGGGCCGTGTCTAGGTGTGTGTGGGCTCAACATTTGGTGCGGGCCCTACTGGGAGAGGTTGTTGCCTACAAAATGCAAAGAAATTTTTTTGAACACATTAAAAATTAATTTTTTACGATAACGTTACACATGCCAACAAAAAAAAAAAAATTGATTGGAAAAACCAAAGCCACTTATTCTTGTGTAAAATTCTTCGCTGAGTTATAAAAAAAATAAGAAAAAATTTGAGAGGCAGTTCCGCCAGGTATATTTAAAAACAAAATTGGCATTTTTTAAGCATTTTGGCGAGAGTAGGGGGGGAAATGGGGAGAGTGGGGTAATTGGCTCCAACATTTTTTTTTTATTTTTTTAGAATTCAGCGAAAAACTTTGCAAAGGATAGCTATATTTAGAAACAAAAATTGGATTTTTTAAATTTTTGTTGGTGAGAAGAGTGTGGGAAATGGGAAGTGAGGGCAATTGGCTCGTCAATTTTTTTCTTATTTTTTTCAATCTCAGCGAAGAACTTTACATTAGAATAAGTGGGTTTGGTTTTCCGACCAAAACTTTTTTTTTTGTTGGCCTGTGCTATCAGATTGCTGACCAAAAAAAAAATAGAAAAGGCTATCAATTTTGTGGTGCGGGCGCCCTTTGTGACGCGGGCCCCTAGGCTGCAGAATATGTAGTCTATGCTACACGGTCCTGGTGCTAAGCCACTGTCAACCAGTAGGTTCGAGGCCCAAAAATTAGAAGGTCACAATAATTTTATTTTTCGCCTTCCTACGACGCTATAGAAACAGTTCGCGAAAGCGTTTTATTGCAATTTTTCGGAAAAAAAAATTGTGGTGCCGCGGTCCCGTGCAACCACATGAATTTGGTGTCCCCAAGGCCGGCACTGAAGACGATAAATGTGTAAAATGTAACACCAGTGTGGCGTGAGCTTCTACCAATTCACTCCAAGTATCATAGATTTTCTTATTGACCAGCCATCATATGTTTGACTTCAATAAATATTTTAATGCTTCTTATCAACATATTTTTGATTAATCAAATCGTTTATTCGGTAGCTGCGTAACGAATCATATTGTCTCCACAACAACTTAAATGTTAAGAATGGATTAATAATCTTTAATTAAAACGGCCTTAAGTTCAAATGACGACTTTGCATGCCATATCTTTCGTTATGTTGATTTCACCTTCGATCGGTAAACATAGCAAATGTTTGGTTCCAACTAGGACTGCTTCAAGTGATCTGTATAAATAGAAAGAACCAAACTGCACCATACAAGTTGCTTTAAGCGCATGTAAATGTCCTACATATTTTATGTACAAAAATAACAAGCAACAAGCTACAAATCGTTGAAGCTAACTCGCAGCAGAGTTGTAAATGTATGAGTCCATCCCGCTTTTAAACTAGCAATATATACAGGCATTTACTTTACGGCATTACACTAATTGGCTTATTGAAAAACAGCTGATTGCCGTTCAAAGCAATTGACATTGTTTTTTTTTTTTTTTTGTCATTTTAAGTGAAGCAGGAAACTTCACTGCTCTGGTACTTCTCAACACTCTTCAAGTTTGCTAACTGGTCCAGGACCAACAGGATAATGATTATAACAACATACCCGCGCGGTGTGATAGCGTATCTGCATACCAGTACTGCCGGTTGCCTCATTTAGCTGTATACCACCACCAATTGAGCTGCAGTCGTCCTCGGGAAATTCTGCCTGCTTGTAGCGTGTCATCTGCAAGCCTTGCAGGATTCCGACAAAAGCGTGGCTAAAGCAAGCGGCTATAGACTACAACAACGCAGAGAACAACGCAATTTATGCAACAAATTTCATATTTTTGTATCACTGTCGCTGTCTATGCTTTTTAACAGATGTGTGATAAAAATGGAAAATTGGTGCGGAAATCTTATCGTTTTTTGTGATTTTAAAAAGATTTTACTTTGTTCTGTACTGCTACTAATTGGTTGGTGGCTTAGTTTTTGATCAATTTATTTTTTTTTTTGTGTCAAATAAAATATTTGTTTTTGTTGGATATGGATATTATAAAATTGTATTTGCGGACTTTTTTCCGTCTCTATACTCTTTCACAGGCAAGCGCCGAAAATTGTACTAAATATGGAAAAATTCGCGCAAACTCTAGTTGCGCTAAAATATTTAATAATTTGAGAGAGAGAGAGCAAGCAAACGACAGTATAGTAGCATGTAGAAAAAGAGAGTTAGGCAATATAATATTTAAAAAAAGGGGTGCGCGCATATATGAAGTATTCACTTGAAGAGGCAGTGTTGCTTTGCAAACGGTGGGTGGTGCAGAAGCGCAAAATTTCATAAGAATGGGTGGCTGCAATAAACAACTCATAAGCCCTGACCCCCACCACTTACTCATTACTACACTGCGCCAAGCAACAACAGTTTGCTTTTGATGTGCGAACATCGTCCCTAGCGTGTATGGCCTGAATTGGTGGAAAAGTAACGCTAACGTTCACACAACGCTGGTGTTACCGTAAAAACATCTTAGACTTCTCAATATATAACGAGTTTTTTACTGTATTTCTTTATTTTTTTGTTGACATTTTTCGAATTTTTTTATTTATTTATTGTTTTATTTATCTATGAATTTTTTATACTTAAGAATATTTTTTCATTTATTTTCAATAATAACATTTTTCGACTTTTTCAACAATTCGTGAGAGTGTAATAACAATAAAATAGTAAAAGTTCTCACAACAAGTTGCGAGTGTTTGCACTCAGCTGCTATTTTTTTTTTACGAAAATCAATAGCGGTATTAACGATCCAGGGCAAGCACTGTTGCAAGTTAGAAAAATAGCAATTTAGCAGCGAACTTGCTGAGCACACTTTTTTAAAGTATGGCAATATTGCTAAAGTAGCTGTTTTCAGTTTACAAAAAATCAGATTTGATTTGTAAAAGTGCCAAGAAAAAGCGGAACAACTTCGATAATTTAATTTTTAATCGAAAATGCTGTTGATACAGTTTAACTGATAAGTTCTTTTTCAATTTTGAATTCAGAGCTTTTTTCAATTTAATACAGTTTTTCGATTTTTTAAGTTTTCTAATTTATTCAAATTTTTTAAGTTTTTTAGCTTTTAAAAATTTTGAAATTTTTACATATTGTTGAAATTTCAAATTCTAGAGCTTTTTTCAATTTTTTAAAGCATTTTAATTCTTTCAAATTTTGAAAATTTTAAAAATGTTTGCTATTTTGAAATTTTTATTTTAATTTAAAATTCTAGAGCTTTTTTCAGGTTTTCCACAAACATCCAGTCAATTTGAGCTAATCATCAAAAAGCCAATCAAGCCCGTATTTATGCGGTCAAATGGTTTTATACTACTGTGCAATAATTGCTAGGAGTAAACTGTAAAAACACTTTTAATGCAATTTACAAGTCATTTATTAGCTTTTTTTAAGTTTTACTTAAAAGAAAAGTTTTATTCTTTAAAAACGCTTTTACAGCTTGTGTCTAGCTTAATATTAGCATTGCTTCAAAATATTTTCTTAACCTGCTTCAGAAGCGTTTATACAGCCAAAATAGATGTTGAGAACTAGCGCAACTTCGTTGTTATTTTCTTAAGCTATGAACTATACTTTAACCATGGATGCGCATCCCATAGCTCAAATAGCTCTTTTAGCTCTTACAACAATAACAAATAATTTTGAGCTCATCTCGAGTTCTTTCCGTTATTCGAGCAAAATCATTTTGGTTCGCAATAACCACATGTATTTTGTTCTTTTAATTTTTTCTTCAACACATCGACTCTTTCAACCTTTGCCGTTGCTTAAGTTAAATAATTTCGGTCCGCAACCACCGCATGTATTTTTTTGCTGTAATTTTTCTTCAACGCACTTTATTGTTTGTGTGATTTTGTTTTCAATTCATTTGCTCCTTCACCTTGAGATTATTGTTTTTGTTTACATGCAATTAGCTTGCCGCCGCTATTTCAAAATTTTCGTCAATACTAGGAATTTTTTCGCAAATATTTTTCATTTTTTTACCTAAATTGATGTTGTTGTAGCCGCCAGTTCGCGAACAAATTTTTGTGCGCATCCCTGCTTTAACAAAAAGGTTACAGCTAAACAAAAGCAACTATATTTATTTATATACATAACTATATTTATTGTTTCAATTTGGCATTTACAGCTAAAAGAAATCACAGAGCATAGCATAGATTTATGGTACTTATTAAAGAGCATTTAAAGTTAATTTACAGTAAAAGCAATGGCTATATTTTATAGCTTTTATTTTGCATTCATACTTCAAATTGTTGCTAAGAAAATCCACACACATTTCTTTTCTCTATACTGATGCGCACTGCTCGAGAGAGCGCCAGCTCGTTATGCTAGTTCTTGGCTATAAATCAGCTTTTAAGATCAAAAATTTTGCTGAAAAATACCAATGAAGTAAAACTTATTTTTCTTCAATTTATTAGCTATTTTTTTTATATATTTAGGCCAATTGAAATCCAACAACTGCAGCGCTCTCGCTGTTAAATTCATATTTTTTTGGTTAAGCTTTAGCTATTGATGCTTCCATGCAATTCACTTATCGACGAAGACGCCATTACATGAGTGTTGTGCAAAAGAAATTCGAATGAGGAAATTTATTCGAACAATCAAAAACGCTCAACACTGATTATATTTCAATGCATGGGAAATAATTTAACATAAATTACCACGGAAACCATGTTTTTTATCACTTTAGAAAACGTTGAATTATTGCGAAAGGGGAAATATGCATTTTAATAAATTTTTTGATATACATTTTTTTTATTGCTTAAAAATTCATAAATATCATGAAACTTTGAAGCGCATTATTTATCTAAGAGTTTCAGAAGAAACTAGTCGAACAATTTTTATTCGCACACGGTTTGTAGTTCTGGAAGAATGATTTTGATTGAAATTTATGAAATTGATAATATATTAAAAAATTCTCATATTTTTCAAGAAAATAGAAGAGATAAATTCGTTCGAATAAATGCCAATAAATATCACAAACATATATAGTTGTTATACATACATACATATTAATATAATTAACAAACACATTCATAATAATACGAAAAATTTTTAAAACGCCTTTATTGCTTGGAATGGCACAAATAGCGCTTTAATGGGGCTAATTTTTCGCATTTTTACCTTCTGTAAAGATATGTGAAATGGTAAATTCTGATTCCCAAAGGCGTTTCATAAGCCATAAGCATTCCTGATCAATTCCTAGTAGCAAGAAAAGCAATGCAGAAATGATTTTACTAGAAATGTGCTGTTTTAGCCAAAAACTTGCAACGTGTGCTACTTGAGTATGCATGATTTACCAAACTTGCCCATATTGCAAGTAGGGTACCAGATGACATACCCAAGTAGCATTAAAATACTAATGTGCAATAATTGCTAGTAGTAAGCTGTAAACACACTTTTAATGCAATTGGCAAGTCATTTATTAGCTTTTTTTGAAGATTTATTTAAAAGAAAATTTTTATTCTTTAAAAACGCTTTTACAGCTTGTGTCTAGCTTAATATTAGCATTGCTTCAAAATATTTTCTTAACCTGCTTTAGAAGCGTTTCTACAGCCAAAATAGATGTTGAAAACTAGCACAACTTCGTTGTTATTTTCTTTAGCTATGATCTATACTTTAACGAAAAGATTACAGCTAAACAAAAGCAACTACATATATTAATTGTTTTGATTTGGCATTTATAGCTAAAAGAAATCACAGAGCATTGCATATAGCAATAGCTATATTTTATAGCTTTTATTTTGCATGCATATTTCTAATTATTGCTAAAAAATCTACTTACATTTCTTTTACATTTACATTTACATTTATTAATTAATTTAATTCTCTATACCAGTGTCAGTCAAACCTACACAAACGCATATTACCAACGCAACGCAAGCGTTCAATGTGCGCATAAACTACACAAGGAGAAATTAGGAAAGAACATAAAAAAAGCTTTGAACGCGTAGCCTTATTTTTCGCACAACAAACATTGTGGTTCATTTTTCGCATCAACAGAACAAAAAAATGTTAACACCCAATCTAATTTAAACATTTCGATACGTCCAACGTATAAGTTGGTAACTCGAAAATCGTCATTCTTCAGAAAGTCCATTTTAGTATTGTTTTCGTTATAAAAAGAAAACGAAAAAACAAAATTGAGTACTGATTTGTGTGTAAAGTAGATGAAATGTATGTAGGTCTTTCGACTATTAAATCACTGAGGCTATTGCAAGCAGATTTATTGAGATATTTAACAACTTAAACTTATAATTTGGACAAAACAAATGCATGTGAGTTGTTTCATAACTTGTCTTCAGCGACATTATTATATTTGTAGTTGTAAGTTGAAGTGCATAAATTTTGAAAGCCTTTTTTTGTAGGTACATAAATGTTTGGTACTTACTTCAATTTACAAACATATTACATGGAGAATTAATTATCGGACTGATTTGTAACTGATCTTATAATTATATTGAACGCAATAAATATGAAAAAACAGAAAATTGCACATGAAACAATAAATTAACTATAAAAACAAACAAATATTTATTCAAAAAATAAAATTAAAAACATAAATCACATTATTCATTGGTTCGGAAAAGGTTTTTAGTATATAACTTTTGGTTACATTAACTTATTATACATACACATGTAATCAGTCAATCCTCGTCAGTGCTTTCGGCACTACTAGATGCCATGTTTTCATCTCTAAGATTTTTATAAAATGTATGGTAGAGTTTTGGAACATAATTTCCTTCACATTAATCTTTTTTTTTTTCAAAGATATCTGTAAAAGTCCCTTGAAAAGCTTTGGCAAATCTGTTCCATATGGGTTTTCAACATTTTTTTTTTTCTTCCACGTGTATTATTGGAGATTGGTGGCTCATAAAGGACTCACTCGTGGTAATCTCTTTCGCGAGAGTCATATTTAACTAACATTGTAAAGGGTTTGTTTTCATGAAAACGTATCTCTCTTATCTTACTAACATATATTTTTGGTTTTTGGTTAAAATCGATCTTGTTGTTAGCAAATTCTTCAAAATGATCGAAGTCGTCAGCAACCATCTCAATTGCCTTATATGGCTTACCAAAAATCTTGGAGTTTCGAATAATTGACTACTACTGCATAGGAACAAACACAGTTTTTCCTTTTTTTGCTCTTTCAATGGTGGAATGCACGCTATCACCTTCGTTCTGGGTGTGACCTTTTTCAAGAAAACGGTGTTGTACTTAGCCGTACAGATGATAAAAAGCACTATCTGCATAAGAATCAAAGTCGAATAAATAAGAAAAACATTTAAAAATTTATTTTCAATTATAAATTCGGTATTTTGACATTTTACAACTTTTTTTGGTATTTTTGGAGGTGCTCTTTTCAATGGTGTAAAAAAATTGGAAAATTATTTCATTTTCTAGTTTTTCTATGCCGATTTATCGGAAATTTCATATGAAAAAACGCACTATGTACTTACATAAAAATATTTTATGCGTATGTATGATAAATGAATATTTATTACCCAAACAGATGAAAAACGCACTACCTGTAATAAAACGTAGATGAGCTAAATTCTCATGTAATTTTCCATTCTATTCTATTACTAATACACAGAAAATGTAGATAGGCATTTTCATTTTGGAAAATATAAGGTTTATCCGTTTTTTTATTCAACAGCTTGATAGAGCTTGAAAAGACGAATCCAACAATATAAGAAACTCAATTTTCATAAAAATGTAGAGAGTGCTTTTCTTCATCTGTACGGCAGTACTGACACTGAATATTTATATGAAACTCATGAATAAAAACAAAACACTACTTTATTACGATTTTGGCCAGGACAATTGTCGGACCAAAATCTGAAATCCTTGCAGCCACTCGTTGCTTTTTAAATTACAAAATTATGAAGACAGTTTGCTACTTCATTTGTTCCCTTTTTAGCAATCGATTTATCCCTTAAATAGCAAAATGCCTCCTTTTCGCTCAAAGCGAAAACAGTTAAATTGAAAGCGATGCAATTCCTGGCAAGGAGTTCTTTACTTGTAAGCCACTTGTGCCGGCAGCAAAGTCACAACTTTTTTGAATTGCATCATTTGTCTTTCCATCATGGCCTAGTCAATTTATTAATTATTGCTGAAAAATATTAATGAAAGAACCGAGTCACCTGATTTTTGCGAAGCCTTTGCCAGCATTTTCTTCCCTATCAACAATATGCACTCTGATGTTAAGCAAAATGCAACCACTAATCACAAATGTCAATTTTCCCGCCCAAGCTTCCCGATTCTCATAGAACTTACACCACATTTCTTTTAATTAAGTGGCACAATTTAGCCCGTACACATTTTATTTAGGGTGCATACTTTGGGTGGCCCTCATACAAAATAACTTTTTAAATAGAATTTACATAAAGATTTCAAAATGTGGCCTATGGAAGGTTTTTACAAAGTTTGATTTAAAAAATTGGCGATGACACGCCCTTCAAAATCAAATTCATCATATATCACCAACTACTGGACGCAGATGAATGGGACTTGGTACATAAACATGTACATAAAAGGTACGGGCAGAGGTAAGTTTCAAAGGAAAAAATTATCGCCCCACATAACAACGTCTGCTAGGCCTACTATATATTTGTAAAAGAATAGGGACAAGAGTTAGTTTCACTGGGAAAATGAGCTTTTTCGCATTTACATTCCATCACATGCGTTCATACAACATCGCCCCACACATCGAAAAGGGCAGAACAACGTCTGCCGGGACAGCTTGTAATTAAATAAAAGTTGCGTCACAATAAGTGTTAAAGATGTGAAGTAGGAAGACGGAAATTGAATAACATTTAATCAATTTGTTGATTTCAACATCATACCTGTATTGAAGATTTATGAACGAACTCAAAATACGTTCCGAATAACAATCCGTCAAAAGGTATTTAAAAGATGAAATGACTTACTTTACATTATTTTTCTAAATTAAGCAAAGCTTCTTCTGTTCATTCAAAATTATACTGCACGAAAAATTTTAACGTTATTTCTTAACGATTTGTCACCAACGTTTTTATTGTGTCAGAAAAGCGTTCGTTTTTTTTTTGTTCTGCATATTATTTTCATTAGGGTATTAGAAAAAAAACGTACAGAGAAAGATTAACTCAGGTATACTCTATATGTACATCGTTAACCGACTACACTAGAAAATAAAAATACTTGTGGGTGAAATGCATAGATCAAAAACTTCGATTTGCAGGTAGCCCGAATAAAACAGGTAGTTTCGATTTCTGAATATTTCGGAAAAAAACAAATAGAAATTTATTGCCTCCGTCATTTATGAAACTTTTTATTAGCCCTTCCGTTACGCGAATTCCTTAAGTTTTTTTGTTGATATGAAAATTGATTCTAAAGCGACAATTCATTAGGATTTTAGTTTACCAAAACAAAAGCAATACGCTCAAAATAAATTTTGAAAAAATGATGCAGCACAGTAAACGGTGCCTTCGAAAAATTAAATTTTTGAAAAGCAATATTTCCTACTATGCTTTTGATATATTTTTTTGCCTCAAAAACTCAATTTTCGGGTGTAACGTTGTTTGCATAAAATGGGTCCAAAACAAGTCAGGGACCTCTCCTGTCACCTTAAAAATCCATTTTAGGCCTTTTCCCATTGAATCGTGCAACAACATTTTTTTCGAAAAATGGGTCCAAAAAACCCTTTTAGGAGGGTCGGGGAGCCCACTTGTCACCTTCAAAATCCATCTTCCGCCGTTTCCCATCGATCTGTGCAATAAAAATTTTTTCGAAAAATGGGTCCAAAAAACCTTTTTTGGAAGGTCGGGGACTTCACTTGTCACCTTCAAAATCCATTTTTGGCCTTTTCCCATCGATTCTTTCAATAAAATTTTTTTCAAAAAATGGGTCCTAAACACCTCTTTAGGTGGGTCGGGAACCTCCCCTGACACTCCCAAAAACCATTTTCGGCCTTTTCCCATTAATACGTTAAGCACAATTTTTTTAAAAATATAAGTGCATAATTATCATAAATTTTTTTCTTTTCAGAAACATGTTAAGTATTTTCCTTTGGATTTTATTATCAATAATCCTAAGTGTTCTCCTTTGAAATTTTTTGCTTAGTGATCCAAAATATTATTTTAGGATTTTCCTCGTTTTTTCATACAAAAAAAAACTTTTGTTTTCGCCTTTCGAAAAATAAATGTCAAAAAAAAACTCTTTGCATGTGACTGTTAAAAATATAAGTCATCTTTTATTAATAAAAGTCAAAAAAAACTTTTATTAATAAAACTTTTTTTTGACTTTTTGAAATATAAGCTTAAAAAAACTTTTAACTTTTATATTCGGATATAAAAGTTTTAAGGAAACTTTTACTTTTATTTCACAAATATAAAAACTAAAAAACAAAACAACGATAAGCAGATTTTTTTGCGTTTTAGTAAATTTTCTGATTTTCGTTGTTTTCCTTTTTCGTACCGCACCGCAAATTTTTTAAAAAAAAAAAAAAAAAATACCTCCTTCGGGAGTATTTTTTCCGCATTTTTAGTCACACGAAAATTTAGGCGTGGTTTTACAACAGTGGGTGGCGACCCCCATTCAACTAAAAAACCCAAAACGCTATATATATATTTATTAATAAAAGTTTTTTTTGACTTTTTGAAATATAAGCTTAAAAAAACTTTTAACTTTTATATTCGTTTTAAGGAAACTTTTACTTTTATTTCACAAATATAAGAGTTTGTAGTTTACTTTAACCTAAAAAAAAACTTCTGTAAAAGTTTATTTCAAGCTCTGGTAACGAATAAAGGAGGATCCACCCATTATTAAAATAATGTTTTACTTTTATTTTTTTTCATAATACCTAGAACGAATTTAAGTTACAAAAATTTTGTGCTATCGTTTTGTCGCACCTTAAAATTGAGTTTTTAGTTTAATTCTGCACAAATTTTTTTGACAAATTATTTATAAGTTATTTATTTCCCTAGCTTTAAGAAGATATACTATTCAATTTCAATTTTCAATTTATTTGGAATTCAATAAGTATAACAAGAACTTAGTTCTTTTATAATACGGAAGTATGTACATTAGGGTGTTTTTTTTCAAACTTTAGGACAGGGATTTTGTTTATTTTTTCCTATATTATAGCTTGTAGAATAAAAATAATTGTCCAAACTTTTGAGCTTCCTAGCTCTAACCTGAAAACTGCGCGGACAGAGTTTATGTTCAATTCCGTTGAAATTTAACGAAAAAACCGACTTACTAAAACGTAGAAAAAGTCTGTTTTAGGTGCCAAGATATAGCGTTTTGGGCTTTTTAGTGGAATGGGGGTCACCACCCACTGTTGTAAGGCCACGCCCACATTTTTCGTGTGACTAAAAATGCGGAAAAATACACCCGAAGGAGGTATTTTTATTTTTTTTTTTTAAATTTGCGGTGCTGTGTGCCTATATAATAGAATCGGGTTTGAAGAAAATTCTCCCAAAATTTCAGCTTCCTAGATCAAACCTGCGAACCGCGCAATCACTTTGTTTTTTAGTACAATTCGTATGAAAAACGAAAAAACAAAACAACGAAAAACAGATTTTTTTGCGTTTTAGTAAATTTTCTGATTTTCGTTGATGTAAACAATGAAGAATGAAAAAAAATTACAGTAGGTTCACACATTGAGAACACACATGCTGTCCTACATGGCTTGACAACATGTGTGACTGTCAATATTGCTTTAAGTTCACATTATCGAGCATGCCATCAAACATCAATTGCAGAACAATTTATGAATGAGCGTCCACATCGAAGTAAACTGCATGAAATCGTATTTAGAGCCTGTCCCATTCGATATCTTTTTGTGAAATTTGTGAATTTAATGAAATTTTGACATTTCTCTGAGGTGAATAGATATGTCAAAATTTCCACTAGCCTTGGGGCTAGTACAAATTTTGACAAGTGATAGAAATTGAAATAGCAATCAACAATTGTAAACAACATTGTAAAGACGTCAAACATTGACATCAATTGAAAAAGAAAATTTGTAAGTTACACAGTTTATTTATAAAATATTATTAGAAATTTTACAATGTCTTTATATTTCTATTAGCCACAGGACTTGCTCGATGTTCTGACGACGGAGCATATTGTTACGATGAAATAGCTATGGCCACAAAGAAAAGTTGAACGCAAGTCTCCCCCGGAGAAACGACAGAAGCCTAAGAAAATGTCGGCAACGACACTTAATTCAACGTTTCGCGAAATGTCCGTCAACATTTGGTCACAGTTTATATGCTGCTGCGTTCGGTGCAATTTTGCAAATAAATCATATAATTGATGCCGGAGAACTAGCAGATATTGGTTCATTGATACTCGTATTGGGTCTACATTTTTACAGAGATGATGGCAAGAATTATTATACGCGTCTGGGAATGTTGCTCGCATTTGGCTTTTGTTCGGGACAAACATTGGGCCCACTGATGCAGTACATAATCACAATAAATCCAGCCATTATATTTACTGCATTGATGGGTACAGCGATAAATTTTGCTTCACTTTCTTTGGCCGCATTGCTAGCCGAGCGTGGAAAATATTTGTATTTAGGCGACTTACTAGTGAGCATCATTAATACAATTGCCATACTAAGCTTGTTCAATATGTTCTTCCAGTCGTACTTTGTGCAGCTGGCTCAATTATATATTGGCGTTTTTGTTATGGCTGCATTTATTGTCTACGATACACAAAGCATTATTGAAAAATGTCGCTTAGGCAATCGGTATGTTGTTCAACATGCATTGGACTTATTCTTTGATGTATTAAGCATGTTCAGGCGTTTTTTAATCATTTTGACTCAGATGGAGGAACGCAAGCAGAATGAGAGGCGTAAAAAACAATTGCTCATCGAGTCAATCAAATTAATTTGGATTTTGGATGTGTATTCATTAATAATACACGTAGCAATAAGAATTTTTAATTTTATTAAAAAATCCTTTAGATTCATTTGTTTTCTAAATTTATGAAAATTGTTTATCAAAAAATTAGTTAAATAAATCGATAGAGCAATTCGTGCTACAAATACTGGGCATGAGCAGCGGTGTTTCGATAACTTTTAATGTACTGCATCGTATTACGAATATTGTAATGTATATTTATAAAAATAAAGGAAAGCTGAAGAAAATTAAACACAATATTTTATGCCAAAGAGGGAATTCTTATTAGCATTACACTTTTTATGATAATAAATTATGCTTTCATTATTTTGAAAACTTAATGCCAATGCTTATATACTTATGTCTAGTATGGTATGTTTGTTACAGACATGATGTAAAATGAGGATGGTAACATGCGGTAAGGAATACCATATGTAAACATGTATACTCCTAACCAAATTTTAATTTTTTCGTGCACCGGCAAACAGTAATTTACTAAACTAGCTTATGTTAAGTGATTCATTCAGTTGTATAAGTGCAAGTAAGTATTAGATAATTAGTGTACATGATTGTGACCAACTGACACTGTCGATGGTGTTAAGGAAGAATCAAAAGCATTCATTAGATCACCTTCATATATGAATAGTAAATACTGCATTTTTTATGGGTTGAAATTTATATTTTTTAGATACGTGATATTATAATCAAGTTGTGGATATGTACATATGTATGTTTTACTCATTTCCACACCACCTATGCGGTAGAGTTTTGGTGCTTTTTTTTTACAGTGGTTTCCCCTGTAGGTATACTCCACAGTATACCCGTTGAGACAGATTTCTCTCGTTAAGATGCATTACATAATTTGTCATTTTCCGATGACGGGGCGTGGCAACTTCCAAACAACAAAAACACTTAAAACTCTATATCTTAGCATCTATGATAGCTACTGTTGTGAAACTTGATAAATTGATCAACATTGGTTCTGCCAAGCTACTCGCAAAATGTAAACGGGATTGATCATCGGGGCGTGGCAACTCCAAAGCAACAAACCCACTTAAATTGCTATTCTTGGTGCTTATACCGAGCTGTGAAATTTTGTGCATGGACCTAATACTATGCAGTAAGAACTGCGTTAAATGTGAGATTGTACAACGAGGAGGGAGCGAGCAAAACAGCGAAAATGATGTCAAAGCTATGCAAACATAATAAAAGTTATGTTTGTATCTTTTTGTCAACATATACAGGCTATTTTGATTATTCAAAATTAATAATGAAAATGCGGTCGAAAAATTTAGCTTTCGTTTTCAAGAAATTTTTGTGCTGTCAAAATTTCATCAAATTCATAAAAAGATATCGAATGGGACAGCAAAATTGGAAATTTTAGTCACCACAGTAAAAATTTTACTCACCAGGCTAAAAATGGTTTTCACTGCGATTTGCCTAGGTAAAAAGATATCGATTGGGATAGACCCTTAAAATGAAAAATGTTCACTAGGTTTGATAGTCAGTTCACACAGTTTGTATGGTTGGACACTGCCAGCAGAAAAATCAACAATTTTTTAAATCCATACAACATGTGTGTCAAGCGGTCGTTCCTAGAGTTTACTTTATCGAACATTGATGTTGTCAAGCCATGTTGGACAGCATGTGTGATAATGTGAACTTGGTTAATTGGAAGTGTTAGTTAGTGTGTGTGCTTTGGATTTTGTCTTTGCATGGCAATGCAATGTAATATTTATGGAAGAGAAAACAACAACTCTGGATCTGTGATCAACGATCAAACGCCCCTTAACTCTTTGCTTAGCCGAAAAAAATTAAATATTCTTTTTTCGGATCAACCAGTCTCCAGATATCTTGCTCACCGCAAATTTTGAGGTCGTTCACGGCATTGCATCCGAGAATGTTATACTTTAATACTGAATAGTTATACTTTAATACTGTACAAAAAATTTTGGTCTAAGATAAAATGCAGCTTCAAAAAAAAATTTTAAGAAAATGTCTTTTTATTTTTCGAAAAACTCTCGGACGCCCTTAAAAAAAATTAAATTGTTTGCCTTCGCAGAAAAACAGGCTACGCGTACAAAGTCGCGGGCATCTGCTAGTATATAATATAGGAAAAAACAAATAAAATCAATCTCCAAAAGTTTGAAAAAAAAACACCCTAGTGTGCACCTATGTTTGAATGATAAATAAATTATAATAATTATACCTACTATAAAAAATGATCACATTTGTTATTTCCATTCATTTTTCATTAATTTCTTATAAAAAAAAGTTTCTAAAAAAGATTTTTTCATTTCAAATATTTAAATGGGCTTAATGCATAGCGCACCATATATGGTACACATCACAAATCGCAATTTTTCAGCTTTTCCGGGAAAATGATTGCCCATTTCGTGGCCAGTGTCTGAATTCACATAAAAGGAGCTTGGTCTCCATATTGGGGACTGACCCCATGCATTTAAAGGTTAAATTAAAGCTAACTAAAATGCCAACAAATCGTTGGAGACCGAATTTTTTAAAAAAAAAGTTCGATATTAATTATTTTATGTTAAAGTCCAACAAAAATAATTTTTTAAAAAATTATTTATTTCAAAAACGGTTGGAAAACGCAAATCTCGTGGGAAACGCATAATTTTTTTTTTAAATAAGAGCTTGCCAAACAAATTTTCGGAGCCAGAATTTTTAAAAAAAAATTTTGTTTTAAGTTAAAGGCCTAAAAGATAAATTTTTTTAGCTTAAGATAATAAAAAACACAACTTTTTTTTCAAAATTCAGACTCCGCCAATCTGTTGGCATTCCTGTTGGCTTTTATTTAAAAATACTTGCCGCTTCTCTCTAGTAAGAGCCGCCCCTAAGTGGTTGCGCCTGGGGCGCTAACGTTTTTGCAGAAGCAAAAGTGAGAATAATTTTTTTTTTTTGTCAATAAAATTTTTTTCTGAAATTTTCACGAAAAGCTTACAAGTGTTTGCAAGTGCAAGCCACTCGCTGTAGATTTCTGGTTCGTACCAATTCTCATCATGAGGAAAAATTCACATTTTGCACGGAAAAAAATCTTGCTATAAATGTTACAAAGCGGAATATTTTTCTTGTGTTGTATATAACTCTTTTTTTTATTAATTGATAAAACTTTTTTTACTGACCGAATCCATTTCAAATCATGCAGTCTGAAAGACTTCTAAATTTCGGAATATGTTGCAGAGGAAATAAGAAAAGAAAAGAGGAACATTTTTTAAAGATTCTAATAGAGAATGAGAAGTTCTATCAAAGAGAAATTAATTATTTAATTTGAATGGAAATGTCGCTTTTTCAAAAAACATTTCTCCGATATTTCGATTTTTTATAGAAAATGTTTTTTATTCAAATCGGAGAAATACGTGTACTCTTATTTCCTCTAGAAAACAACATAGTTAATCGGCAACTAATGCCGCAATTTAAAGTTAGTCAGACTGCATGATTTGAAATCGATTCGGTCAACTTTAGTCCAAGCCATTGAACGTGGACCAGCCACAAGGAGAATAGCATTTCATTACCTGCTATGCAAAATTTTCAAAGTGCTTGCTAGACTCCATTGTGTAATATTAAAACCACTCTCCGTCACATTCCAACCGCCAAGATTGAACAGTAAGTCGACCAAAGGCTTAGCGCCCAACTTTTCCATTTCTTCGTCCTTGTCCAAACAAGACTCATAGTAGATTTTTGCTTTTTTCTCAGCCACGGATGTGAAATACTTAAATGGTTTTTCTAGTATGTTCTTTATAATAAGCTGATTCTGTTGCTCCAATTTACCAAAAGTGCCCCATGTTGACTTGCCATCAGGTATGGGATTGTTTTTAATCCACTGGTTGCTAAAATTATTAAATTTAACTATTTTCTTACACTTGCGTGTTTTTTCTTGTTTTTTCAAAAATTCAATTACCAAGCGTATCCAAAGAAATCATCACATGGGTTAATGCTTTTGTCAATCGATTTTAATATCTCGCTAGCGGCGAAAATACAATGTTCGTTCAAGCAGGGTAAAGGTTCTTCGGCCTCTTTGAGACTTCCGCTGGTGGAATTGTGTGGTTGCACATGCAGTATGCGTGCTGTTCGATTTGTGGAAAATATAGTAAATATCACAATAAACAATGCGATGATAACTAATGCCATCACAGCGGTTGCAAAAAGAAGCCATTTTTCCAATTTCTTACGGGAACGCCAAGAGGATGTAGCCTAAAGCAAACCAAATAAATAAACTCAACCAGTGAAACATAAACTCAAAGATTCTTGATATACATACATACATACATATGTATATGCATATCGTTACCTTAATATAGAAAGGCCCTATCTACCATTTTTTTTACTTTACAGGAGAACAAAAAAACGTAGTGAAAATTATAGTTCAAATTAAAATGAGTTATGACATTTTTTTATTTGCTTGTAATTGTTTTATTTTCAATCGTAGTACACACAATTTTTTATTAGTGGGTGACCTACCGAAATCTACAAAAAAATCGATTTTGAAAAAAATGTTGGTTAGGGCCTTTCTATATTAAGGTAACGATATGTAAATAAACACAACAGCATGATACTACGACACTAGACTGCGTATAAAGTACACTGAGGATAAAAATAGCCCGGCGCACAGTGTGGTTTTTTGCTAATCAGGAGGAACTTAATTCAATTGCATCCGTAGTTTGAGAGATATCGACTTGAAAGTTGGTATGTGAGCTTTTACTCTCCATGCTGAGAAAACAGTTCAAAGATGAGCAAAATCAGACAAAAACCACGCCCACCTCCCATGCAAACCTTCCTTTTTTTTCTAAAAAAAATTAAATAAAATAAGTTTAATGGGAGGTTTAACGCCTACTTATCTGACCACGCCCTTTTTTTGTTCAAAATTTGCTTTTATCTCTCTTGGTATACGTGTCAAGTTTAGTTACATTTGCTTTATTTCATTTTAATTTATTTATTTGTATTTTTAAAGAAACACTTACGATTACATTATTTTGAATCAGAGCATTCCTCAAAAGTTTGGTAAACGTTATTTAAGACAGATTCAAATTTAAAAGAGTTGATATTATTCAACCCAACTTCAAAAAGTGCCTCACGTGTTATTACAGTTAATGTAACAAAAAACTTTTGGGGCGAATTCGAGCAAAATTTTTTTTCTTCAAATTAACACTGGGAACCTCTCCGATTATCTCTATATGGTGAGAACATGGAATACGGTGAAATTTTTAAGTTTTAGTCCATGAAAGTTATAAGAATGTTGAAATTTTTCTTACTTTTTAGCTAAGGATGAAATAAATGAAACAACATTCTCCAGTGCAGATATTAAAACACTTAAGTTGAACACTTTAGGTTAAACTATTGGGAATTACAAAATGAAAAATTATTTTGAAAACAGTAAACAGACGACTTAGTTTTAATCGATTAAAGTTTTGGGAATTATTTCACTTCATAAGTTATTTTTTGCGTGCATTCTAATAGCACATGTTTGATAACAGATATCTTGCTGATGTATTTATTTTCATTCTGTTTTGTGTTTATTTTCGTAACAGAGGGATATTTTTCTAACTTGTACTGAAAAATCATTGAATTTGGAGCACTTTTTTCTCAATTTGTTCCTATCCAGATTGGCAAAATCTCACACTGTGCGGCGGAAATTTAGAATTTTAAACTGGGCATCTAACAAAATTAAGTTTCATTAATTCAATCTGTTCTATGGAAAAAAAATTGATACGTTTTGTATGAAACATTTTTCTCTGACACTTAAAATTATCAACGATAATGTAATTTTGAAAAATCAAAGATCACCTCGAATTGAACTTGAAAATTGACAAAGACAGTAACCCACTACAAACCTTACAATATTTTCCCAAAACATTTAACACTAACTAACTTTGTTCCTGAGATGTTGGCCTGGAGAAATTAAAATGAAGCACACTCAGAGGCGTCAATTGGGTAGGAATGGGTGGTGCATTAACTCAATTCAAAATATCATCTATTCGATATGTTATTTAAGCCACCGCCCCCCTTCCCCCCCAAAGTTTTTGGGAAATGACGCTACTGAGCACACTATATGTCAAATAAGCCAAAAAATGTAATGAAAGTCTAAAACCGTTGCAAATGTTGAGAAAGTCGAAATAAAATGTTTGAAGTTGAAAACTATTAAAAAATTATAAGAGCCGCACTTAGGTTGAGCAAGGCCCCGTGCAACGAGTCGGTGCGGAGCAGGGCCGTGTCTAGGTGTGTGTGGGCTCAACATTTGGTGCGGGCCCTACTGGGAGAGGTTGTTGCCTACAAAATGCAAAGAAATTTTTTTGAACACATTAAAAATTAATTTTTTACGATAACGTTACACATGCCAACAAAAAAAAAAAAATTGATTGGAAAAACCAAAGCCACTTATTCTTGTGTAAAATTCTTCGCTGAGTTATAAAAAAAATAAGAAAAAATTTGAGAGGCAGTTCCGCCAGGTATATTTAAAAACAAAATTGGCATTTTTTAAGCATTTTGGCGAGAGTAGGGGGGGAAATGGGGAGAGTGGGGTAATTGGCTCCAACATTTTTTTTTTATTTTTTTAGAATTCAGCGAAAAACTTTGCAAAGGATAGCTATATTTAGAAACAAAAATTGGATTTTTTAAATTTTTGTTGGTGAGAAGAGTGTGGGAAATGGGAAGTGAGGGCAATTGGCTCGTCAATTTTTTTCTTATTTTTTTCAATCTCAGCGAAGAACTTTACATTAGAATAAGTGGGTTTGGTTTTCCGACCAAAACTTTTTTTTTTGTTGGCCTGTGCTATCAGATTGCTGACCAAAAAAAAAATAGAAAAGGCTATCAATTTTGTGGTGCGGGCGCCCTTTGTGACGCGGGCCCCTAGGCTGCAGAATATGTAGTCTATGCTACACGGTCCTGGTGCTAAGCCACTGTCAACCAGTAGGTTCGAGGCCCAAAAATTAGAAGGTCACAATAATTTTATTTTTCGCCTTCCTACGACGCTATAGAAACAGTTCGCGAAAGCGTTTTATTGCAATTTTTCGGAAAAAAAAATTGTGGTGCCGCGGTCCCGTGCAACCACATGAATTTGGTGTCCCCAAGGCCGGCACTGAAGACGATAAATGTGTAAAATGTAACACCAGTGTGGCGTGAGCTTCTACCAATTCACTCCAAGTATCATAGATTTTCTTATTGACCAGCCATCATATGTTTGACTTCAATAAATATTTTAATGCTTCTTATCAACATATTTTTGATTAATCAAATCGTTTATTCGGTAGCTGCGTAACGAATCATATTGTCTCCACAACAACTTAAATGTTAAGAATGGATTAATAATCTTTAATTAAAACGGCCTTAAGTTCAAATGACGACTTTGCATGCCATATCTTTCGTTATGTTGATTTCACCTTCGATCGGTAAACATAGCAAATGTTTGGTTCCAACTAGGACTGCTTCAAGTGATCTGTATAAATAGAAAGAACCAAACTGCACCATACAAGTTGCTTTAAGCGCATGTAAATGTCCTACATATTTTATGTACAAAAATAACAAGCAACAAGCTACAAATCGTTGAAGCTAACTCGCAGCAGAGTTGTAAATGTATGAGTCCATCCCGCTTTTAAACTAGCAATATATACAGGCATTTACTTTACGGCATTACACTAATTGGCTTATTGAAAAACAGCTGATTGCCGTTCAAAGCAATTGACATTGTTTTTTTTTTTTTTTTGTCATTTTAAGTGAAGCAGGAAACTTCACTGCTCTGGTACTTCTCAACACTCTTCAAGTTTGCTAACTGGTCCAGGACCAACAGGATAATGATTATAACAACATACCCGCGCGGTGTGATAGCGTATCTGCATACCAGTACTGCCGGTTGCCTCATTTAGCTGTATACCACCACCAATTGAGCTGCAGTCGTCCTCGGGAAATTCTGCCTGCTTGTAGCGTGTCATCTGCAAGCCTTGCAGGATTCCGACAAAAGCGTGGCTAAAGCAAGCGGCTATAGACTACAACAACGCAGAGAACAACGCAATTTATGCAACAAATTTCATATTTTTGTATCACTGTCGCTGTCTATGCTTTTTAACAGATGTGTGATAAAAATGGAAAATTGGTGCGGAAATCTTATCGTTTTTTGTGATTTTAAAAAGATTTTACTTTGTTCTGTACTGCTACTAATTGGTTGGTGGCTTAGTTTTTGATCAATTTATTTTTTTTTTTGTGTCAAATAAAATATTTGTTTTTGTTGGATATGGATATTATAAAATTGTATTTGCGGACTTTTTTCCGTCTCTATACTCTTTCACAGGCAAGCGCCGAAAATTGTACTAAATATGGAAAAATTCGCGCAAACTCTAGTTGCGCTAAAATATTTAATAATTTGAGAGAGAGAGAGCAAGCAAACGACAGTATAGTAGCATGTAGAAAAAGAGAGTTAGGCAATATAATATTTAAAAAAAGGGGTGCGCGCATATATGAAGTATTCACTTGAAGAGGCAGTGTTGCTTTGCAAACGGTGGGTGGTGCAGAAGCGCAAAATTTCATAAGAATGGGTGGCTGCAATAAACAACTCATAAGCCCTGACCCCCACCACTTACTCATTACTACACTGCGCCAAGCAACAACAGTTTGCTTTTGATGTGCGAACATCGTCCCTAGCGTGTATGGCCTGAATTGGTGGAAAAGTAACGCTAACGTTCACACAACGCTGGTGTTACCGTAAAAACATCTTAGACTTCTCAATATATAACGAGTTTTTTACTGTATTTCTTTATTTTTTTGTTGACATTTTTCGAATTTTTTTATTTATTTATTGTTTTATTTATCTATGAATTTTTTATACTTAAGAATATTTTTTCATTTATTTTCAATAATAACATTTTTCGACTTTTTCAACAATTCGTGAGAGTGTAATAACAATAAAATAGTAAAAGTTCTCACAACAAGTTGCGAGTGTTTGCACTCAGCTGCTATTTTTTTTTTACGAAAATCAATAGCGGTATTAACGATCCAGGGCAAGCACTGTTGCAAGTTAGAAAAATAGCAATTTAGCAGCGAACTTGCTGAGCACACTTTTTTAAAGTATGGCAATATTGCTAAAGTAGCTGTTTTCAGTTTACAAAAAATCAGATTTGATTTGTAAAAGTGCCAAGAAAAAGCGGAACAACTTCGATAATTTAATTTTTAATCGAAAATGCTGTTGATACAGTTTAACTGATAAGTTCTTTTTCAATTTTGAATTCAGAGCTTTTTTCAATTTAATACAGTTTTTCGATTTTTTAAGTTTTCTAATTTATTCAAATTTTTTAAGTTTTTTAGCTTTTAAAAATTTTGAAATTTTTACATATTGTTGAAATTTCAAATTCTAGAGCTTTTTTCAATTTTTTAAAGCATTTTAATTCTTTCAAATTTTGAAAATTTTAAAAATGTTTGCTATTTTGAAATTTTTATTTTAATTTAAAATTCTAGAGCTTTTTTCAGGTTTTCCACAAACATCCAGTCAATTTGAGCTAATCATCAAAAAGCCAATCAAGCCCGTATTTATGCGGTCAAATGGTTTTATACTACTGTGCAATAATTGCTAGGAGTAAACTGTAAAAACACTTTTAATGCAATTTACAAGTCATTTATTAGCTTTTTTTAAGTTTTACTTAAAAGAAAAGTTTTATTCTTTAAAAACGCTTTTACAGCTTGTGTCTAGCTTAATATTAGCATTGCTTCAAAATATTTTCTTAACCTGCTTCAGAAGCGTTTATACAGCCAAAATAGATGTTGAGAACTAGCGCAACTTCGTTGTTATTTTCTTAAGCTATGAACTATACTTTAACCATGGATGCGCATCCCATAGCTCAAATAGCTCTTTTAGCTCTTACAACAATAACAAATAATTTTGAGCTCATCTCGAGTTCTTTCCGTTATTCGAGCAAAATCATTTTGGTTCGCAATAACCACATGTATTTTGTTCTTTTAATTTTTTCTTCAACACATCGACTCTTTCAACCTTTGCCGTTGCTTAAGTTAAATAATTTCGGTCCGCAACCACCGCATGTATTTTTTTGCTGTAATTTTTCTTCAACGCACTTTATTGTTTGTGTGATTTTGTTTTCAATTCATTTGCTCCTTCACCTTGAGATTATTGTTTTTGTTTACATGCAATTAGCTTGCCGCCGCTATTTCAAAATTTTCGTCAATACTAGGAATTTTTTCGCAAATATTTTTCATTTTTTTACCTAAATTGATGTTGTTGTAGCCGCCAGTTCGCGAACAAATTTTTGTGCGCATCCCTGCTTTAACAAAAAGGTTACAGCTAAACAAAAGCAACTATATTTATTTATATACATAACTATATTTATTGTTTCAATTTGGCATTTACAGCTAAAAGAAATCACAGAGCATAGCATAGATTTATGGTACTTATTAAAGAGCATTTAAAGTTAATTTACAGTAAAAGCAATGGCTATATTTTATAGCTTTTATTTTGCATTCATACTTCAAATTGTTGCTAAGAAAATCCACACACATTTCTTTTCTCTATACTGATGCGCACTGCTCGAGAGAGCGCCAGCTCGTTATGCTAGTTCTTGGCTATAAATCAGCTTTTAAGATCAAAAATTTTGCTGAAAAATACCAATGAAGTAAAACTTATTTTTCTTCAATTTATTAGCTATTTTTTTTATATATTTAGGCCAATTGAAATCCAACAACTGCAGCGCTCTCGCTGTTAAATTCATATTTTTTTGGTTAAGCTTTAGCTATTGATGCTTCCATGCAATTCACTTATCGACGAAGACGCCATTACATGAGTGTTGTGCAAAAGAAATTCGAATGAGGAAATTTATTCGAACAATCAAAAACGCTCAACACTGATTATATTTCAATGCATGGGAAATAATTTAACATAAATTACCACGGAAACCATGTTTTTTATCACTTTAGAAAACGTTGAATTATTGCGAAAGGGGAAATATGCATTTTAATAAATTTTTTGATATACATTTTTTTTATTGCTTAAAAATTCATAAATATCATGAAACTTTGAAGCGCATTATTTATCTAAGAGTTTCAGAAGAAACTAGTCGAACAATTTTTATTCGCACACGGTTTGTAGTTCTGGAAGAATGATTTTGATTGAAATTTATGAAATTGATAATATATTAAAAAATTCTCATATTTTTCAAGAAAATAGAAGAGATAAATTCGTTCGAATAAATGCCAATAAATATCACAAACATATATAGTTGTTATACATACATACATATTAATATAATTAACAAACACATTCATAATAATACGAAAAATTTTTAAAACGCCTTTATTGCTTGGAATGGCACAAATAGCGCTTTAATGGGGCTAATTTTTCGCATTTTTACCTTCTGTAAAGATATGTGAAATGGTAAATTCTGATTCCCAAAGGCGTTTCATAAGCCATAAGCATTCCTGATCAATTCCTAGTAGCAAGAAAAGCAATGCAGAAATGATTTTACTAGAAATGTGCTGTTTTAGCCAAAAACTTGCAACGTGTGCTACTTGAGTATGCATGATTTACCAAACTTGCCCATATTGCAAGTAGGGTACCAGATGACATACCCAAGTAGCATTAAAATACTAATGTGCAATAATTGCTAGTAGTAAGCTGTAAACACACTTTTAATGCAATTGGCAAGTCATTTATTAGCTTTTTTTGAAGATTTATTTAAAAGAAAATTTTTATTCTTTAAAAACGCTTTTACAGCTTGTGTCTAGCTTAATATTAGCATTGCTTCAAAATATTTTCTTAACCTGCTTTAGAAGCGTTTCTACAGCCAAAATAGATGTTGAAAACTAGCACAACTTCGTTGTTATTTTCTTTAGCTATGATCTATACTTTAACGAAAAGATTACAGCTAAACAAAAGCAACTACATATATTAATTGTTTTGATTTGGCATTTATAGCTAAAAGAAATCACAGAGCATTGCATATAGCAATAGCTATATTTTATAGCTTTTATTTTGCATGCATATTTCTAATTATTGCTAAAAAATCTACTTACATTTCTTTTACATTTACATTTACATTTATTAATTAATTTAATTCTCTATACCAGTGTCAGTCAAACCTACACAAACGCATATTACCAACGCAACGCAAGCGTTCAATGTGCGCATAAACTACACAAGGAGAAATTAGGAAAGAACATAAAAAAAGCTTTGAACGCGTAGCCTTATTTTTCGCACAACAAACATTGTGGTTCATTTTTCGCATCAACAGAACAAAAAAATGTTAACACCCAATCTAATTTAAACATTTCGATACGTCCAACGTATAAGTTGGTAACTCGAAAATCGTCATTCTTCAGAAAGTCCATTTTAGTATTGTTTTCGTTATAAAAAGAAAACGAAAAAACAAAATTGAGTACTGATTTGTGTGTAAAGTAGATGAAATGTATGTAGGTCTTTCGACTATTAAATCACTGAGGCTATTGCAAGCAGATTTATTGAGATATTTAACAACTTAAACTTATAATTTGGACAAAACAAATGCATGTGAGTTGTTTCATAACTTGTCTTCAGCGACATTATTATATTTGTAGTTGTAAGTTGAAGTGCATAAATTTTGAAAGCCTTTTTTTGTAGGTACATAAATGTTTGGTACTTACTTCAATTTACAAACATATTACATGGAGAATTAATTATCGGACTGATTTGTAACTGATCTTATAATTATATTGAACGCAATAAATATGAAAAAACAGAAAATTGCACATGAAACAATAAATTAACTATAAAAACAAACAAATATTTATTCAAAAAATAAAATTAAAAACATAAATCACATTATTCATTGGTTCGGAAAAGGTTTTTAGTATATAACTTTTGGTTACATTAACTTATTATACATACACATGTAATCAGTCAATCCTCGTCAGTGCTTTCGGCACTACTAGATGCCATGTTTTCATCTCTAAGATTTTTATAAAATGTATGGTAGAGTTTTGGAACATAATTTCCTTCACATTAATCTTTTTTTTTTTCAAAGATATCTGTAAAAGTCCCTTGAAAAGCTTTGGCAAATCTGTTCCATATGGGTTTTCAACATTTTTTTTTTTCTTCCACGTGTATTATTGGAGATTGGTGGCTCATAAAGGACTCACTCGTGGTAATCTCTTTCGCGAGAGTCATATTTAACTAACATTGTAAAGGGTTTGTTTTCATGAAAACGTATCTCTCTTATCTTACTAACATATATTTTTGGTTTTTGGTTAAAATCGATCTTGTTGTTAGCAAATTCTTCAAAATGATCGAAGTCGTCAGCAACCATCTCAATTGCCTTATATGGCTTACCAAAAATCTTGGAGTTTCGAATAATTGACTACTACTGCATAGGAACAAACACAGTTTTTCCTTTTTTTGCTCTTTCAATGGTGGAATGCACGCTATCACCTTCGTTCTGGGTGTGACCTTTTTCAAGAAAACGGTGTTGTACTTAGCCGTACAGATGATAAAAAGCACTATCTGCATAAGAATCAAAGTCGAATAAATAAGAAAAACATTTAAAAATTTATTTTCAATTATAAATTCGGTATTTTGACATTTTACAACTTTTTTTGGTATTTTTGGAGGTGCTCTTTTCAATGGTGTAAAAAAATTGGAAAATTATTTCATTTTCTAGTTTTTCTATGCCGATTTATCGGAAATTTCATATGAAAAAACGCACTATGTACTTACATAAAAATATTTTATGCGTATGTATGATAAATGAATATTTATTACCCAAACAGATGAAAAACGCACTACCTGTAATAAAACGTAGATGAGCTAAATTCTCATGTAATTTTCCATTCTATTCTATTACTAATACACAGAAAATGTAGATAGGCATTTTCATTTTGGAAAATATAAGGTTTATCCGTTTTTTTATTCAACAGCTTGATAGAGCTTGAAAAGACGAATCCAACAATATAAGAAACTCAATTTTCATAAAAATGTAGAGAGTGCTTTTCTTCATCTGTACGGCAGTACTGACACTGAATATTTATATGAAACTCATGAATAAAAACAAAACACTACTTTATTACGATTTTGGCCAGGACAATTGTCGGACCAAAATCTGAAATCCTTGCAGCCACTCGTTGCTTTTTAAATTACAAAATTATGAAGACAGTTTGCTACTTCATTTGTTCCCTTTTTAGCAATCGATTTATCCCTTAAATAGCAAAATGCCTCCTTTTCGCTCAAAGCGAAAACAGTTAAATTGAAAGCGATGCAATTCCTGGCAAGGAGTTCTTTACTTGTAAGCCACTTGTGCCGGCAGCAAAGTCACAACTTTTTTGAATTGCATCATTTGTCTTTCCATCATGGCCTAGTCAATTTATTAATTATTGCTGAAAAATATTAATGAAAGAACCGAGTCACCTGATTTTTGCGAAGCCTTTGCCAGCATTTTCTTCCCTATCAACAATATGCACTCTGATGTTAAGCAAAATGCAACCACTAATCACAAATGTCAATTTTCCCGCCCAAGCTTTGCGGTGTCAGTAAACAAAATTCCATGAAAAAAGTTGGCAGCTGAACTTTTCAACGCGAATTGAGTTAAATAGTTTGGGCAATAGGTTGGTATTAGGGGTGGCAATCCCGGAGCTTTTTTGAGTTTCGGGATTTTCTGGATCGAAGTTTCCAATCCCGGGGTCCCGGGATTGATAGTTCTAGTAAATGCATACAAAACTACAAAAAAAAACGAGAAGTTTATACTAGGTGTTTTTTTTTAGAGGTTTGTTTTTCGAATAGAGATAAAACTGGCATTTTATGGTCAAATCTGGCAACTCTAATGTCATTTATGTTCAGTTTGGTTTGCCATTTCATCATGAACAGGTTGACAAAAGAACAACGCTTGCAAATCGTGCAAATTTATTTCGAAATTAATGGTTCAGTTCGCGAAGTTTACCGCAAGCTCCGTCCATTTTATGGTCGACATAATCGTCCATCAGAGCAATTAATCCGGTTAACCATGGGTTGTTTTTGCACTACGTTTACTCTATGTGATAATACGCATCCGCAGAGACGTCGAACAGTGCGCACCGAAGAAACAATTGCCGCTGTAGAGCAAAATGTTGAAGAGGACCCGAATGAATCGATTCGCCACCGTGCACAGCAATTGGAGCTTTGTCCATCAACTTTATGGAAGATTTTGCGCAAAGATCTTAGCTTGCGACCTTATAAGATCCAGCTTGTGCAAGAATTAAAGCCGCGAGACCATGCAATGCGTCGTGATTTTGGTGTATGGGCCGAAAATGAGATTGATCTCGATGCTGATTTTCATCGCAAAATTTTGTTCAGTGATGAGGCTCATTTTTGGTTGAATGGCTACGTCAACAAGCAAAATTGCCGCATTTGGAGTGAAGAGAATCCACATGAGACCCTTGAGACGCCATTACATCCACAAAAACTGACTGTTTGGTGTGCTCTATGGACTGGTGGAGTCATTGGGCCATACTTCTTCCGAAATAATGCTGGAGAGTCAGTTACCGTTAATGGAGACCGGTATAGAGCCATGATAACCGACTATTTTGTTCCCGAATTGGATGGCATGAATGTGGATGAGTTGTGGTTCCAACAAGACGGCGCTACATGCCACACAGCGCACGTCACAATCAATTTATTGAAGGAAACATTCGATGAGCGCATAATTTTGCGGAATGGACCTGTCAATTGGCCACCAAGATCGTGTGATTTGACACCATTGGATTATTTTCTTTGGGAATATGTGAAGTCGCTCGTCTACGCCAACAAACCAGAAACGTTAGGGGACTTGGAAGCCAACATTCGTGGCGTTATTGCCGACATACGGCCCCATATGCTCGAAAAAGTGGTTCAAAATTGGACCTGTAGAATTGGCTTTATTCGAGCCAGCCGCGGCGGCCACATGCCCGAAATCATATTTAAACATTAATGGCATAAAATTATCCTTCCAATAAAGCCAAATTGATGGACATTAAAACGATTTTCTTGTGTTTTATTTCAATTCGAAGCTCTATACCACTAAAAAAAACACCCTGTACTATTGTATACGATATAAAAATAAAATTGCCTTATTTCACAGCGTAACAATGAAGAATAAGAACGCAAAATAATAGAAAAAATAATAGCTTAAAAATTGACTTAGAACACTTCACATTTACTAAGTTTGACTAGTAGAAGATAGTCACTATTAAAAAAAAATGATAGAGGATAATGTAATAAAGAAAGGAGACCCGACAATCTGCGCCAACTACAGGGGTATCAGTCTTATTTCCATCGCATATAAGATCCTCTCGAGCGTATTGTGTGAAAGATTGAAGCCGTATACAGAAACGCTGATCGGATCCTATCAGTGTGGCTTTAGACCTGGTAAGTCCACCATAGACCAGATTTTTACACTACGCCAAATCCTGGAGAAAACCCATGAATATCAAATCGACACTCACCATCTCTTCGTCGATTATAAAGCTGCGTTCGATAGCCCAGTGCGGGATTGCCTATACGCAACAATGTCTGAGTTCGGTATACCTGCAAAGTTGATAAGGCTCTGCAGGATGACGTTGAGCAATACGTTTAGCTCCGTCAAGGTAGGGAATGACCTCTCCGGAACTTTTAATACCGAGCGAGGTTTCAGACAAGGCGACCCGATCTCTTCAATTTCATTATGGAGGGGATCGTACGAAAAGCCGGTGTGCATCATAATGGCACCATTTTCTTCAAAGGTGTTCAGCTCCTTGCGTACGCTGATGATATTGATATTATCGGTCGGAGTAAGAGAGATGTTACTGCTGCTTTCACTGCTATTGAAAAGGAATCAGCCAAAGTGGGTTTGACGGTAAACGAGGGCAAGACGAAATACATGATGTCTACTAACAACAACAAGAGAGCACGGGATCTAGACTCTCATGGTACAGCGGGCAACTGTAAATTAAAAGTTGTCAAGGAATTCATCTACCTTGGCACTGCCGTAACCAGCAACAATGATGTCAGTCTGGAGATTAAGCGGAGAATAACAATTGCTAATAGGTGCTACTACGGTCTCAGTAAGCAATTACGTTGCAGAGCTCTCTCTCGATCGACAAAGCTAACACTCTACAAGACGCTCATTCTACCTGTGCTTCTTTATGGCGCTGAGGCATGGGTGGTTTCGACAACAGACGCAGCCGCTCTTGGGGTGTTCGAGAGGAAAGTTCTCCGCAAAATCTTTGGTCCTGTTCAAGTTGGCGACGACTATCGCATTCGAATGAACCACGAGCTGTATGAGCTCTACGCCGACATTGACATAGTTAAGCGTATAACAATACAGCGACTACGCTGGCTGGGTCATGTCCATCGTATGAATAAAGAAGCTCCAGCGAAAAAGGTATTCGAAGGGAAGGTCCCCGGTCAACGACGAAGAGGGAGACCATGCCTCCGGTGGATAGACCAAGCTGAGGAAGCCCTAACCGCGCTTGGCATTAACGATTGGAGAAGGCGCGCGCAAAACAGAGGCGCCTGGCGAGAGCTAATGAGGTCGGCCGTAACCTGACAACGGGTTGTTATGGCCATCTAAGTAAGTAAGTAAGTAAGATAGAGGATAATCAAGCATTTATGACCAAACTATCAATTTTATTATTCAATTTTATTTTTACATTTAAAAATTCGTGTACCACACTTTGTACTTGATTAATACTTTATCACCTTCTTCAAATGAGACAGTGATGGCATTTAGTGGCACCGAATGGCTCGCTCTCAGTAGACGCACCCATAAGTGTGCTTCATTTAAGTTGTCAAAATCTTAAGAAGCTGATTTCAGAAAAAAAGCTTCAGACAAAAGTTTAAATATATCTTAGATTTTAAATTTTGGTAGGTCTAGGTTTGGGTCAAAATTTCAATGTCAAATCAAAGTCGGCTGTGGTTTTTTTTTTTTTTTTTGAAGACAAACCTATATTTTTTGTTGCAGATTTGTATTTTATTATAAAAAATAGATATGTTTTGCTCATGTTGTTTTTCTATTGCATTTTTAGTAATTCCGTTATTGATAAAAATAATTTTATTGTGGTTTTATTTGAACAGAAAATGATTTAAATATGTACATATGTCATTTTATTGAGCTTTACTGTTCCATATGTTTGTGTGTCAACACCAAAGAAATTACAACTTAAAAAGATAAATAAAAAGGAAAAATGGGCTAAAGCTAGTTATACTAGTTTCATCCTCTGCTAAGAGGACTCATCAGTAACTTCTAAGCCAATTAGTAAGAGTGTGCAAGCCTACTATGTTCATTTTTCTGCATAGATCTGTTTAGAACCCAAGCAAAAACTTAAACAAAGAAAGCAATAAACTCTTTTTTTCCGTTTTGTTTATCTTTGTTATTGTAACTCCCCTGATATTACACGATTTCTTACATGCGCTTCGTCGCAAGCTGGATTGGCGAGTCAAAACGAAGTAGTAAGAGCAAGTAGTGTAATAATTCGGCAGGCTCACCGGTAGGTAATTTCTTTGTGGTTTTATTTGAACAGAAAATGATTTAAATATGTACATATGTCATTTTATTGAGCTTTACTGTTCCATATGTTTGTGTGTCAACACCGCCGAATTATTACACTACTTGCTCTTACTACTTCGTTTTGACTCGCCAATCCAGCTTGCGACGAAGCGCATGTAAGAAATCGTGTAATATCAGGGGAGTTACAATAACAAAGATAAACAAAACGGAAAAAAAGAGTTTATTGCTTTCTTTGTTTAAGTTTTTGCTTGGGTTCTAAACAGATCTATGCAGAAAAATGAACATAGTAGGCTTGCACACTCTTACTAATTGGCTTAGAAGTTACTGATGAGTCCTCTTAGCAGAGGATGAAACTAGTATAACTAGCTTTAGCCCATTTTTCCTTTTTATTTATCTTTTTAAGTTGTAATTTCTTTGGTGTTGACACACAAACATATGGAACAGTAAAGCTCAATAAAATGACATATGTACATATTTAAATCATTTTCTGTTCAAATAAAACCACAAAGAAATTACCTACCGGTGAGCCTGCCGAATTATTACACTACTTGCTCTTACTACTTCGTTTTGACTCGCCAATCCAGCTTGCGACGAAGCGCATGTAAGAAATCGTGTAATATCAGGGGAGTTACAATAACAAAGATAAACAAAACGGAAAAAAAGAGTTTATTGCTTTCTTTGTTTTAGTTTTTGCTTGGGTTCTAAACAGATCTATGCAGAAAAATGAACATAGTAGGCTTGCACACTCTTACTAATTGGCTTAGAAGTTACTGATGAGTCCTCTTAGCAGAGGATGAAACTAGTATAACTAGCTTTAGCCCATTTTTCCTTTTTATTTATCTTTTTAAGTTGTAATTTCTTTGGTGTTGACACACAAACATATGGAACAGTAAAGCTCAATAAAATGACATATGTACATATTTAAATCATTTTCTGTTCAAATAAAACCACAAAGAAATTACCTACCGGTGAGCCTGCCGAATTATTACTCTACTTGCTCTTACTACTTCGTTTTGACTCGCCAATCCAGCTTGCGACGAAGCGCATGTAAGAAATTGTGTAATATCAGGGGAGTTACAATAACAAAGATAAACAAAACGGAAAAAAAGAGTTTATTGCTTTCTTTGTTTAAGTTTTTGCTTGGGTTCTAAACAGATCTATGCAGAAAAATGAACATAGTAGGCTTGCACACTCTTACTAATTGGCTTAGAAGTTACTGATGAGTCCTCTTAGCAGAGGATGAAACTAGTATAACTAGCTTTAGCCCATTTTTCCTTTTTATTTATCTTTTTAAGTTGTAATTTCTTTGGTGTTGACACACAAACATATGGAACAGTAAAGCTCAATAAAATGACATATGTAAAAATAATTTTAGTCTAAAATTCACATTATATCATTTTTCTAGTGAAGTATGAATTTTCAATACAAATCGCACTTAGTAAAAAATTCTTAAAATTAGTCAAACTATTAAAAAAGATATTTTTTTGCTATGTTACATTTTTTTTAAGAAAATCTTAAGCAAAAAATTGCTACAATAAAAAAAAAAATATTTTTACTCAATTTAAGGTTCAGACACAATTGAAGTGCAATTTGCAGGATGCAATAATAATTCATGCGCGTCAAATGTATTGTTAACAATTATTTTGCAGATTTTGTACTTAAATATGTCATATAAAAGAATATTTATTATATAATATAAAACTTTTTTCTAATCCCGAAAATCCCGGGATTGTCTCTTTGTAATCCCGGGATTACTTTAGCCTATATTTAGAGCAAATCCCGGGATTGCCACCCCTAGCTGGTATTAATGGCTTACAACCAGAGTATTTTTCGGTAAAATTATCTTGTAACTTTGTACATGTAGTTACCAACACAAATTGTTTTTTGTGTCCCATGCACAAGTTGGTAAATTAAATAATCAACAAAAACAAAATGAAAAGTTTTTGCAAAAAATCTCGGAACATTTTTTTTCCAGATTTTTGATAAAAGTTTTCCCAAATTTGGGGAATTGAAATAAAATTTTAAATTTCTTAACCCTTTGTGCATTTCATTAACCCTTTGTGCCCCAAAAATTATTTTAACGATTTTTTCGTGGCTTTTGCGCTTTTTTGAAAAATTTTGTAGTTTTACGACTTTTTCGTTTTCGCTTGACCCCAATCGTTGAAATTTTTTCGAAAATTTGTTAACCCATTGTAACCCAACAGAAAATACAAGTAATTGCAAAATTTTTTTTAAGTTTTTCGTAATTGTTTGCTTAATTAAAAGCAATTTAGTAAGATTTTTTGTAAAAATTGTTTACTTAACCTTTGCCCCACATTTGAAAATTTTTGTGTTTTCGAAATATTTTGCAAGTTTCATTCAATTTGTTTAATTTTTTTGAACCGAAATCAAATTTAGCTCGCCATTCAAGTGAATTGACTTGACATTGTATAAACTTATAGTTAATTTTCATTACTTTTATTTGTTTTCTTTTCAAATACCCTTTTTACAATGTCGCTTAAGTTTTTGTTCACTTTGCGAACGATGTTATTGAATTTGACGAGACTCACTCCGAAATCCCAATTTCAGAACTCAGTTCCCATTCTCTCAAGATACAACAAACTGAACTGGAATACCTTTGGATTAAATGTAAAACGGCTTATGAAGAAGTCCGTGAAAATCCAAAGGGGGAAGATATTAGTATGGAGAAATTGAAGGCCAAGTACAAGACGACGTACTCTAGTTACCTTAGATGTATTACATCAATGTATGAGCATTCTGAGGCTCTTAAAACCCAAAGAACCCAAACCAAAAGTTGACATTGTTGATATGTCCCCAGCAGTTAATCTTCCACCTTGTGATATTGACGTCTTTTATGGAGACTACGTCAGTTGGCCCTCTTTTAGAGATTTGTTTACGGCATTATATATTAACAATAAAAGGTAAAGTAATGTCGAAAAACTATTCCATTTAAAACAAAAAACCCGTGGTGGAGCTAGTGATGTGATAAAGAATGCCCCGCTTACTAATGATAGTTTCTTCATTGCGTGGGGAGACCTTTCAGAAATGTATGAAAATTCACGCATGCAAATAAATGCACAACTTAAAATGATTTTTAATCTGCCCCAAGTTTTTGAGTCCGGTAGTTCAGTGAAAAAACTGCAACGAACGATCAATAACTGCATCACTACGCTTCAGAATTGGGAAATAGATACAGATAGCTGGGATCCTATCTTAGTGTATCTATGTTCCACAAAATTACCCACCGTGTTCCTAGAAGATTTTGAGAAGTCCTTAAAGGACATTTCTAAAGTTCCAACTTGGGAGGAATTTGATTGTTTTTTGACCCGTAAATATAAAACACTTGAATCTGTTGGCGATATAATGGCTTCATTTTCAAAGCCTAGTCAAGAAAAAGTTGCAAATTTTGGACACGATTCATTCAAAGAAATGAATGTGTCAAAGAAGCCCCAAGCGATGGCTTATAACCAGTTAAAAAACATTGCCCCAAAACCTTTAGTCCCAAAATATAAAGTTAATGGTTCAATTTGCAAACTGTGCAAATCTGAACATAGGGTGAATTCGAGATTGACAGTACTGCGCATTATAAGAAAGCAGCACGTTCTTGTTGAAATGTCTGCCAACACCACAAACGTCAAGTGTTCGAGTTGGCAGCTGCTGTCAATGTACTGCGAAAATTCTAGACAGAACAATAGCAAACAACGCAGCAAAAAAATTATTACTGCTGACAAAGATGGATGAAGAAAAGTAAATGAAACTCAAATTACAGGCAATTTATTTATTTTTTAACTATTTATTAATTACTAATAATGTATCATCCGCATATATTTCAGTTGTTTCAACTTTTATTTAATTTATTGGCGAAATCACGTTCGAGAAAACAAATGTAAATAATTTTCTCAGTAATGCAGCACACTGACAGCTGAGCAGCGACAGCAGGGTTGCAGATTAAGTAAAAAACTTGCAGTGCTAACGCAGCCCTGTCGCATTTCTGTCAATCTCGAATTCACCCATACTCTTCGCGAGTGCCCCAGGTTCATCAACATGAATATAGAGGAGAGGATCGAATCAGTAAAACAAAATGGACATTGTTTTAATTGCTTAGCTGTGTCGCATGGAGTCAAGTAATGCAAAAGTACATATGTTTGTCGATTTTGCAACAAAAGACATCATTCCTTACTCCATAGAACGACAGACCCAGACCCAGACTCGATCCCTTGCACGAGTTCACAAGCTGAAGCAGCGTCATTAGAACACAGTAAGACCCGGCAGTCATTCGCAACAACAATACAGCCCACTTCTCACCCAACGCAAGATGAGCAACGAAACCACCTAGTAGCGAACTGCGCTACAGTAATGAAGAAAATTCTACTAGGTACAGCCATTGTAAATGTGGAGAACAATGCAGCTCAATACATGGCACGAGCACTGATAGACTCTGGATCCGAGGCGACGTTTATTTCAGATACGAGGAGGAAGAAAATTGGACTGCAAACCCAAGCAGTCTCAGCTGAAGTCACAGGCCTCAACCAGACGGTGTCTGCAACAACAACTACGGCTTGTGAACTCATTTTGTGCTCTCCAGTGAACCCATCGTTCAAATTGAAAACTCAAGCGTTAATCTTGAGGAATTTGACAAGTGAGGTACCTACTTACTCTGTCGACCCGAAGCTTTTTGAAAATATTGGTGAATTGCAATTGGCAGATTCAGAATTTTTCAAAACTCGTTCTGTTGATTTGATCATTGGCAGTGATCTTTACCCACAAATAATATGCCCTGGTGTGCAACACAAGAGACTGAATTGGGCTGATTCTTTCAGGCGATATTCGGACAACGAAGGTTTGCCATGGTCAAATCCAATAATGAATGTATAAGTACCCTGAGTTTAAAGAATTTTAACCCACTGAGCATGCATTTTATTTACCCATACATATTAACTCATTGAGATTCATTGCAGATCATTGATACTGCAAGGCGGGCAGAATGTTTACGCAGAACGTAAACCAGTGGTAGTCTGCATATCTGCTTGTCTTTGCTATTCGCCGCAAAGCGCTGCTGTTTGCTCGTTGTGGTTGCAGCGAGTGCCCCAAGCCGACCGGCAGCAACGAGCAATAAATAAGAAAATTATTGGTCATCCCGAAGTCAGCGAACCCTCCCAAGTATTAAGCGAACAAAAAAGTAAAATTAACATAAAACATGAAATCACCATAAAACTACATACAAACATAAAACAATACAACAATGCACAAAACAATCATCAGTTCTTACAACACAAATCACACCACATCTAATCAACAGTGAAACATCAAAGTTTACAACAAGTAACAATCGGTAGTCAACATCTAATATTTAAGTTCTCATAAAACACCAAATTACATAGATTCAGCGAGTACCACAGATCATCCCAAAAAACCAACAAAGAAAACGAACTGCAACTCAACGTTGGACAACCATATTGAGAACTCCACAAAACAAATAAAAACACGTATTGTATAAACACATAAACAAAATATTATTGTATTACATTCTAGTACATATATTGAATTTACTTTGAAATATTATAAATTGATACTTTTATAATAAACCCATTTAAATTGAATTTAGTAATCGATTTATCCCTTAAATAGTTAAACAGTTAAATTGAAAGCGATGCGATTCTTGGCAAGGAGTTGTTAACTTGTAAGCCACTTGTGCCGGCAGCAAAGTCACAACTTTTTTGAATTGCATAATTCGTGTCTCCATCGTGGCCTATTCAATCTATTAATTATTGCTGAAAAATATTAATGAAAAAAACGAATCACCTGATTTTTGTAAAGCCTTTGCCAGCATTTTCCTCCCTATCAACAATATGCACTCTGATGGTAAGCAAAATGCAACCACTGATCACAAATGTCAATTTTCCCGCCCAAGCTTTGCGGTGCCAGTAAACAAAGTTCCATGAAAAAAGTTGGCAGCTGAAATTTTCAACGCGAATTGAGTAAAATAGTTTGGGCAATAGGTTGGTATTAATGGCTTACAACCACAGTTTTTTTCGGTAAAATTAGTTTATAACTTTGTACATGTAGTTACCAACACAAATTGTTTTTTGTGTCCCAAAAAATAAGAAAATAATCAACAAAAACGAAATAAAAAGTTTTTGCATTATATTTTTAGCTTAAGGTCCCAAGTTCTTGCATGGAAACCTCACCGATATACACCGAAGTTGTAACTCTTAAAATAGTTGGCAAACTCTCAATCTTTGAGCTAGAGCTTCAAAAAATTGTCACCAGATAGAGTTCAATGAGCAGATTCTGGTAAACACTGTCCCTTTAAAAGTTGATAGTTCGAGTCACCAACTTATACGTAGGACGTATCGATTTCCTTTAATCATTTATTTTTACCATATACATACAAAAAATGAAAAGCCGTGCGACGTGTTTTATTTTGCCAATGCACAGTGTGTTATTTTGTCAATCTAGCAGTACTAAACTAATATCTCAAAAACTATAGCACCTAGGTCAATGAAATTTTCCACAAATGTTAATAATTATATTTTACAGCATCGTAAAAATGGTGCAAATCGGTTGGGTGAAAGATATAGCTTCCATATAACCGATTTTTTCGTTTTGGTGTTTTAAAGGGCGACCTAAATAAAAAAGTATGTAAAGCTTGAGTTTATAGTAGATTATTTATTTTTTAGTGTGTGACGAACATTTTGCAATGAAAATAAATATTTCATCGCGTGGATTTTCATTGAACTATTTTTGAAATTAAAATTTTTACATAACTTGTAGCTTGCTTAAGATACAAAAATATGACTTTTAAGATATGTAGTTGTAAAATATAAGAAAGTGAAACTTTCAGCGTTTCGCTTTTATATAAAAATGTTCCTCAATTCAGGGATGCTGCTCTCAAACTTGCGACCATTACAAATGTAGTTACGAGGTCTTTATGACTAGATTCATCATAAGCATGTCTGTAAAGTTGATACATAAAAAATTAATCAACAAAACTTAATTATGAAAAGGATAAATATAAAAATGCTTACAGTGTAATTTCTAAAATTTACTCCAAAGACACATCTAAATCGCTCGAATCAGAAGTGTCATCGTTTTTCATTTCAAGCAATACTATCGTGTCCGGACTTAGGTCTCTATACTTTTTAGACGTTTTGCGCAAACTTGCTATAAATGGATCCGATGTTATCAAGAGTCTATTGATCAAATCAGTATTTGTATCGGTCCTTGAAGTTTTTCGCGTAAAAAGATCCGTATAACGCCGGACATCCTTATCACGTGCTTCGTGTACTTCCTCTGACATTTGGGCAATAGGTATAATGCAGGTTTTTATTACACTGCTTCCATGGTAAAGCACTTTGTGTACTGTTGGTAGCATATAGTACCAAGGATATAACTCTAAGTATAGGCACAGCGTATCCTGCGAGTATTTTTGGAAAGCATCCACATTGATTGAAAAACCAAAGATTAAGGATTGAAGCAAGGTACGGAAACGAAAAATTAGATCCAAATTTATACCAGTTATTTCAGCTGTTATATCCGCTTCTTTGAAAAACCGCCTTGATTTTCGTTCACTTCTCTTGCAACTTTTCTTTTTATTTTTAGTACTTTCGGCGCGTTCTTCAAATTCTTTATTTGGTCTCCCACCAGAAAATTTTTTCGGTGTATTGCACAAAAATAAAGAGAATTCGATTTACCTCTGAGTCAATCTTTATTTGATGAAATAAATCGATCTTTCTTCCGACAAGCATTTGCCCACCGGGAATTCAGTAGCGACAACAAGTTCTTGGCATATTGCTTAGCCTAATCAATATCAACAGTACTTTGCGATCCACCAGCAACATTTCCGGATAAAAACAAAATCATCCTCTCTAATCGTTTGTTTACTGCAGTATCAAGCCATAACTCAAATATTTGGAAGCGAGAAATTTCAGAGGTCATCTTTAAAAATTGAAAATGGCTGTATGGGTGCCGCAGCTAGGCGCAGAAGTTTTTTGTTGATTTTATTAGTATACATATCAAGCTTTATTGTAATCATAGTCAGAACTCTAAACTATTCTAAACAATTTTTTTATCGTCCACAAAAGTTTTTTTTTTTTTTTAATACTTACAGTTAAAGTAGGTTTTTTCAGTGTATACACAATTTTGTTGGTATCAATAACTCTGTTAAGATTTTATGTTATTTCGATCAAGTAAACTTGGAAATAAATTTTTTTAAAAAAACTTAAACCTTTCACTTTTTCAGAATGGATTTACAAGACTTTAAAGCTTGCGCGCAAAATTCAGCGAACTTATACTATTTTTGACATTTTCTTTTTACTTACATTCAAGGTATAGTTATTTTAAGTATTGCCCTATACTTCAAAAATTTTTTGAAGTTTTAACCTAATTGGGGAATTTTCAACATATTTGCATTTAAATTCCATCAAAAAATCAACCTTTTTTTTTGAGTTTAGTAGCGCTAGATTGCCAAAATAATACACTGTGCGACGTGCTGTTGCCCAGCAGATTTTGTTCAACGATAGTAACCTAAGCTTTCATCTATCTCATAGGCTCTTCGATAGCCTCCAGAATACATGATTTTTAACACGGCGATGTCATAGCAATAGTAGTGCATGATTCTTTGCATTACAAACAATTGAAAAATAATTGGTGTTTTCGTTAAATACTTTGCCATCAAATAAAACATGTATGATAAACATTCGAAAAATAATTGGTGTTTTCATTGAATACCTTGCCATCAAATACAACATGCATGACAAACATTCGAAAAATAATTGGTGTTTTCGTTGAATACTTTGTTATCAAATAAAACATGCATGATAAACATTCGAAAAATAATAGGTGTTTTCATTCCTTCACCATCAAATACAACTGCCAAATCATACAATTTGTAATTTACTCAATTCTACTCATATATGGGACGTTCCATGTCAACCGGGACAGTGGTCTGCCCAAAATTGAGCGCAGCCGAAAAACGTTTTTAAGGTGTCAAAATGTTCGTATGCTCAAGAGCTTTCATATGAGAACGGGTGTTTTCGAATTTTGTGTTTTTAAGAAAATGGCGATTATAAAACAACGCCTACCTTTAGATATCTATGTATAAATAGGCAGTTGGTAAGCAGCCATAATCATAATCGCTTAATTTTTTTATTTTGTAGGAAGGCTGTGAAGAGAGGGAGTGCAGTGCATACTTTTTTTTCAATAGTAGGTGGTGCCACGCCCCTAACGGAAAGTACATTGCCACGGCTAAACTAATGGACCGATTTGGTGGTCAGCCGACTGCACTGATTAGCGGAACAAAGCGATATACATGATTAACAGTTAGTACATGCTTGTCGTGCCGCAATTAGTGACAGTCGGTAGTGTAGCTATGACCTCCAAGCTGGTGGCCACTGGAAACAGCTCTCCAGGAAGTTAAGTCTTGACTGTAGGGCTGGCTAGCATAGCTAGGCTAGGGGTCGGTTAGCTCCTCAAATACCTGAGGTATCTTCGGGACAGCACATATCGGTTCTCACCGCTAAATCATGAGTGTCTGGTGCCGATGGGTGTATGTCCTTAAGGTATTTAAGGTTGAAATTCCCCCAATCCAAGGTGAAACAGCATATGCCGAGGGATGAATGGCTAGTGGGTTATCTAGTTGATAATATGCGGACTCGGGCCGTTTGGCGACCTCCTGTTTTAATCTAGCCTTATCCACACATGCAGGCTCTGTGGGAATGAACTCCTTTTTCCCTTGCTTGGGCTGGATCAAGGTGTTATGCGATCCATGCTGAGGATCTTTCAGGTTGGGAGCCCAGTTTCAAAAAAATAGCCCAATCGCTAACGGAGCATACCGGATACCTGACGCCCTCCGGTATTAACCAGCCTTACCCACGCACCTGGACCTCTGTGTCGGTGGACATATGCGTCCTGTACTCGTGGGAATCATATTTTTTTTTTTTTTTTCTTCTTCATTTATTATGGCAATCTAGTTTACAAACTAATGAGCCATTTGTTTTTAACTTAAAATAATAATACAATACGTCATAATACTAAGTGCTCATCTCATGATTAACACTAAGGTTTTTATTAAATTGCGTCGCCTAGTGAATGCGATCTAATAACTTAATTTATTTTAAATTTGAAAATGTTTATTTCATGCTAACTCAAAAGGTTTCGTTCTCTTAAGTCTTCTGACTAAGCTATCATTGTTAAGGAGCTGGAGAGCCTCGATATTAATGTGCTGTTGGAGTCGCTTTTCATGACCTTGTGCAATTATTTTTATGACATCATCGACTGTTTCTACATTTAAATCTTTATGTAGACAGTCATTGCGGATGTACCACGGAGCATTGACGATACCTCGTAGCACTTTGTTTTGGAAACGTTGGATGATGTTTCTGCTGCTTTGACTGGTGCAACCCCAAAGTTGTGCGCCATAAGTCCATATTGGCTTAAGGACTTGCTTGTAAAGCAAAAGCTTATTATATCTTGACAGGACAGAGTATCGGCCCAGTAACCAGTACATTTTCCTGTATTTAAGATTCAGCTCTTCAAGTTTTTTTTCACGTGCGGCTTCCATCTTAATACCGAGATATTTGGCTGAATTCTCATACGGGATTACTGTGCCATTAATGAAAATAGGCTTATGCTCTATATGTTTGTTGGTGAAATCGATATGCACCGATTTGGATTCGTTGAGCTTGATTCTCCACTTCGTAGTCCAGCGTTGTACTTCCATAACAGCTGTTTGTAGCTTTTGCGTTGTTTCATTATTGTTGTCGCCAATAGACATAATTGCAGTATCATCTGCAAACGTTGCAACAATATTTTCTGTGAAGGTTGGAAAATCACTAGTGTACAGTAGATACAGCGTAGGTCCCAACACACTTCCTTGGGGTACACCAGCTTCAATTTTTATTAAGTCAGAGTAGGCATCTTCTTGTTTTACCCTAAAGTATCTATCTGATAGATAAGATTTTAAAATTTCTGAGTATTGCATTGGCAAATGCATTTTAAGTTTAAGATTTAGCCCCTCATGCCATACTTTATCAAATGCTTGGGCAACATCCAAGAATAGTGCCGAGCAGACTTTATTTTCTTCTAAGGATCTTTCAATTCCATTGCAAATTCTATGAACCTGGTCGATTGTGGAGTGTTGGCTCCTAAAACCAAATTGATGATCAGGAATAAGATTTTTAACTTCTATGATAGGCTTTAATCTCTTTAGTATAAGCTTCTCAAATGTTGCTACATGAGGTGGCTTTCCAGTCTTAGCGATCATGATGACTTCAGCCACTTTCCACAGTTGAGGTACATATTTAAGACGAAATGATGCGTTGATAAGATTAGTGAGTTTCACCAAGGCTTTCCTAGGGAGTTCTTTTAGAATTTGACCAGTAATTAGATCAAATCCAGGAGCTTTTTTTGCATTGATATTAGTTCTTATTTCTTTTTTGACTTCAGCAAGTGTAGTGTAAGGGATATCGATGCTTTCTTGCTCTATAACAACGGGTACTGTTTCACTATTGCTGTTTGAATTTGGTTGAAATATGTTTTTCAAGTGTTCAGCAAACCTGGTCGCCTTTTGCTCATTGCTTCGAGCCCAACTATCATTTAACTTTTTAATAGGAGGTATTTGCATAATTGGCCTTTTTAAGCTTTTTGTGGTTTTCCAAAGTGAGTAATCAGTTGCAGAATCATTATTGAGGTTTCTTAGGAATTCGCTTATGGAGTTGTTCTTCAACTCTTTAATTTCATTTCTAAGCTGAGAAGTAAGATTGTTAAGCTTTGATTTATCCTGCGGAGCTCTAGTTTGATGCCATTTTTTCCTAGCTTTTCTTTTTTCTGATAACAATTCTAAAATTTCTCTAGGATAATTATTTCCTCTTAACTTCCTCTTAATTTCGGGAGTATTAGTCCATGCAGACTTCTGAATATTATTCACAAAATTTTCGACCTCAAGGTCTAACTGTTCATTTGTCTGCAGTGGAACTAATAAATTAATTTTTTCTTCTATTGCAATCCTGAAACTGACCCAGTCAGTTTTTTTATTCACTAGCGCAGGGTTACAGGGCTTTTGAATAATTCTTTCACTTAAGGTAAGAATAATTGGTGAATGATCCGAATTTAGCTCTAAGCTATCTTCTATCTGCATATAATTACTTGAAATGTTTTTAATTATATAAAAGTCTATCAAATCAGGAATTTTATCAGGATCTGTAGGCCAATATGTTGGCTTACCCGTTGAAACAGCCTCACAATTGCAACAGTTTATTGCTTTGAGTAGCTCTTTGCTCTTAGTGGATATAATTCTTGATCCCCATTGCGTGTGCTTTGCGTTGAAGTCACCTCCAATTATAAACCGATTGCCTATTCGTTTGAAGAATTCAATATATCTTTCAGTTTTGATATTGTGCTTTGGAGGGCTATATAGCCCCACCACAGTTATGTTGTAATTGTTGGTTTTAACTCGTGCTGCCGTTGCTTGAATATCATCCGATTCGAATTTAAACTCTTCATTATGTTGTATAGATTCTTTAATTATTACTGCGCTTCCTCCTCTAGCTGAATTGTTAGGATGGATTGTGTGGTAGATTTTGTATCCTTTGAATTTTATGAAAGATTGTTTCGTAAAATGAGTTTCTGAAATCAGACATACATCAATTTTATTTATATCTAGGATTGCCTGAAGCTCTTCTTGATGTCTAAGCAATCCATTTGCATTCCATGACATAATTTTTAGAGAAACGGACATATTATTTGTTTTTGCGCTTTGACCCAGATGTCAGAGGAACGTTTTCAAGCTTTTTAACTCGCTCGTTCATATTTGAAATCGTGGTTTCTAAATTAGTCATTTTTTTGATAATGATCTGCAGAGACTGATTTATATCACTATTCTCAAGATTTTATGGTTTTTGCATACTTTGACCTGATGCAGCGATTAAAGCATAAGTTGTTTTGCTACGAGTATCAGACACACTATAGGTTACTTGTTTTTGCTGGACTAATGGTTCTTTTTTAGTTGTATCATTAGTTTTTACTTGTATGTTTTTATTTTTAATTTTTTGTAGTTCCTTGGCTACTAAACATCCTCTGTAATTAGCTGGATGTCCTTCCCCACAGTTAACACATTTTGGATTTTGATTATCTTCTTTTTTGCATTCTTGAGTTATGTGTTTACCTGCACATTTGACACATCTTGGTTCTTTTGAACAAAATTTCTGAGTGTGACCAAATGCCTGGCACTTTTTACATTGGGGTACTAGTTTTGAACCCTTGATTGAATTAATCTCAACTTTACATCCAAGAATGTGTTTTATTTTGTAAATTTTTTCAATGCTTTCACTGTTATCAAAAGTTAACATGAACATATTTAATGGGTGTTTATTTTTCCATGATAATTTTTTATCAGCAGAAATAAGGTTAAAGCCTTGTTTTAGTAGGTTTTCCCTTATATTTTCAGTATTACAGGTGTGGTGTAAATTTTTAGCTATGACCCTAATTGGTCTGGACTGTTTATTTTCATAAGTATGAAAAGAGTACTTAGCCTCCTGAAACGCTTTAATTATTTTTCTATAATTTTCTGCGTCAGTGCAATTAATTTTTGCTGTTGCATTGCTAATGATTTTAACTTGAAAATCATTTTCTGGAGCTACCTGAATTAGCAAATCGTACATGCTTTCATAGGACTTAAAATTATCAACCATAATTGGAGGTGGAGATGGATCTTTTTTAGTTTTTTGTTCTAATTGGGTAGGATTTTGAGAATTTCTTAGGGTAGGTGGAGAGGGTGTAGCATTCAATTTACGTTTCTTAGTTTTGTTTTTTACCCTTATCCATTCAGTCTCCTTGGCCAGGTCTTCTTCATCTGTATAGTATTCAGATACCTTATTTAATGACGAAAATATTGAACCCGTCTTAGGAACAACCTTCTTTGGTGTTGTTGTTTGTTTTTGCATCATACTTGTTCTTAAATTATCTATTTGCTTTTGCAAATCGGTAATTTTATGTTTTAGGCAATTATTTTCATTGCTTGCAGCTTTAAATATATTTGTGACTGTTTGCCATCCTTTGACAACGAACTGCCATTGCTCATATAATAGCTGTTCATTTTGGCTACGTTCACAGCTTTCTTTGAACAATGCTTCATTCATCTGCTTGAGTAAATACTCATTTGGTGTGATCGAAATTAAATCGCTGAAACTCATATTGCAATTTCCATGCCGATCAACATTTGCTTTAAATAAATTTATTAAGATCCTTAAAGTCTGGTAACCCTAAATCCAATCGGATGTCGGTAATTTTTGCATTATTTGGTCAAAGAACTTAAATTAAGCTTATGTAGTGGTTGCTGCCTATGCTGCCACAAAGCTTCAAAAAGCCCTTTGTATCGATAATGCAGTTCGTAGGTTGTTGTATATAATAAGGGTTTGAGCGTAGCTAGTAAAAGATTTCTTTCAATTTACTCGTTGGAGTTAGATTAGTTTTGTTTTATTTTGCTTTATTTATCAAATGAGGTCAAAGTCCAATCTCCGGTAAGTTCTTTGGAGCACCACTTCGCCGAAATATGCACCAAAAAGAAACGAGGAACGGGAATCATATGGATCTTTCTTCTTCAAAAACAAAATCAAAAACAGAAATAAAAACAAAAACAAACAAAAATTCTGAGTCCGGAGCTCGCACAAATCCGAAAAATGGCGATAACGCCGGCACCTCATAAGGTGAGACCAGCGCTGGCCTTCGGGTGGCTGGACCTGCACTGATGGTGGGAGGAAAAAAGAGGGCTCTGGACTTCACGTCCAACCCCACTAATAAAAAATCTGGGGAACTTTCTCTGCCCACCCCAGAGACAACTAGTTCGGCAACGATCACGGCTTCACAGCCAGATCAGTCTAAGTCGGCTGGGAGATCAGGGGTTGGGCAGGATTCAAATGGGGGAATTTTGTTGTCCGGTCTTGGACAAACCAGTTCGGCATCGACCATAGCCTCAGGGCAGGGTCAGTCAAAGTCGGCTGGGGAGTCCAGGCAGGAGCAGCACTCTGTCGGGGAGCAAGCTAAGCTCTATCGACCCTCTAAGAGGAAATATATGGTCAAGCAGGCGGCGATTAGAATTCGCCGACGCTTGGAAGCTGCCGATCCCAGCGCCATGTCCAGGGAGGATAGGGACTCCCTTAATTGGGCGAAGAGGGTCGATCTAGGGACTGAAGGCAATTCACAAAAGGTCGTAAAAAAGCTACCTAAGAGACAGAGGTCACAAGACGAGACGTCTGATGCCAAGCGGCAAAAGACAACCGGAAAACCTCTGTCTTTTAGTGAGGTGGTCAAAGGAAGCAAGGGGAGAATTTTGGCAGTCCTTGACAGGGCGGCGGAGGACGGGGCAATTCCTCGTAATAAATGAAAATGGGTGGATGCTGCCTTGGCAAACACTCTTTTCCAGATATTGGAGGAGTTTCCTGGTTCTGTGCCGTCCTGTGAAGAGGCAGGCTGGCATCAGGGCCTTTATAAATTGATCTCCTGCGAGGATGAGCGGTCTGCTATGCTCTACAAGGTAGCCGTGAACAGGTTAGGGGAGGTGTATCCGGGCGCGAGACTGGAAGCTGTTGAGAAGGAAGAAATTCCTTCCAGGCCCCGGGCTCGCGTCTGGTTACCAAGTACCCCGTCAGGAGAGGACGCAGTACTGCGGATGCTCTGACTTTGCAATCCCAATCTTCCAACTCACACTTGGAAGATTGGGAAGCTAGAAACTCCTGTCGGACCATCCATGCAGGCTATGGTCCTACTTAATAAAGAGTCCGTGAAAGCTTTAGCGGAATCCAAAGGGATCATAAAGTATGGTTTCAACAAGGTGACGCTTAGGACTTACCGCAAAGACGAGGAGCTTGCCTCCAAAGGGACTGTCTCTGCCTCCACAAAAGCCGTAGCCACTGCACAACCAGTGCCAGGGGATATGGATGTTGAGGAGGGGGAGGTGGAACCAGAGGGGGGAGCTGTTCTCTAGGCGGTCAACCTGAGGCGTCTCTTGTGGAAAACTCCACGGACTCTGAAGGGTTATCAGAGATAGGAAATCTCCTTGAAGAAGCTCTGCTACTCGAGGAGGTTGAAGATGATGAAGCGGACATAACCGTGGTGGAGGGGGGTGATTTGGAATCCGATGAGGGTACTCCAAATTAACCTCCACCACTCTAAAGCGGCGTCCGCGGGCTTACTGATCCGCTTAAGTAAAAGCGGAGATGATGTAGTCCTCATACAGGAACCCTGGGTTCATGCTGGGAGAGTCTGTGGGTTGAGGATGTTAGGGTATAAGCTACTGGTGGCAAATGATGAAGGAAACCCCAGGGCGTGTATTTTGGCAAAGACCAACCTTAACTTGTTTTTGCTTTCTAATTATAGTGACCGAGATACGGCCGTTGCCAGCCTTGAGTTTGAAGCTGGATGCTTCTGGCTAGCTTCGTCCTACATGGCTCACGACATGACAGGTGGCCTACCACCGACTGTACTTAAGGCTGCTATAGAGCAGGCCTTTTTCAACAAAACTAGGCTAGTCATAGGCAGTGACGCAAATGCACACCACACTGTCTGGGGTAGCACAGATGAAAATGAACGAGGTGAGTTACTTTTTGATTGTATTTTGAATACTAACCTCCTTATCTGCAACAAAGGCTGCGAACCAACCTTTATAATAAAGAATAGAGAAGAAGTCCTGGACATAACACTTGTCTCGGACTTCGCTTTCGATTTCATTGTTGACTGGAGAGTCTCAGCCGAGCACTCTTTCTCAGATCATCGTTACATAGAATTTACTCTCACTGTTAACTCCCCAGTTCCTATTGCTCAGCGGAACGTCAAAAGGACAAACTGGGGTTTATATAACAGGAATATTGCGGCACATCTGCCTATTTCAACCTCCGTAGTGCCGCCAACTGTCAACGAGATTGACAAATTGTTTCAACGATTAACAGGAGGACTAAATAAATCTTTGGAGATATCTTGCCCAATAGGCAAGCCCAGGGGAAAGAAAAAACCCCCATGGTGGTCAACAGATATTCAAGTCCTTAGACGTAGTAGTAGAACCTTATTTAATAAAGCCAAAAAATCAGGTTTAGAAAATGACTGGAATGAATATAAATCCAGTCTTAAATTATACAAGAGTTCGTTGAGGAAAGCTAAACGCAACTCGTGGCGGAACTTCTGTGAGAACATAGAAGAGACTTCAGAAGCATCTAGATTGAGGAAGATTCTATCTACCTCACCCACTACGCTAGGTTTCTTAAAAAAGCCTGATGGCTGCTGGACAACTTCTAGCAAAGAGACCTTAGACCTCTTACTAGACTCACACTTCCCTGGTAACTCTTTGCAGCAACCAGTGGACTTAAGTGTTCAAAATCAAATATCTTCAAATATTCTTGGGGACATTGTTTCGGAAACCAAAGTTCGATGGGCGATTAGTAGCTTCAAACCCTACAAATCACTAGGACCTGATGGTGTAACACCAGTTGAACTGCAACGATCTGTTCGTTTAATTATACCATGGTTGGTAGCTATTTTTAAAGGCTGCCTTAACCTTTCCTACATTCCTCTAGCTTGGAGGATGACCAAAGTCATCTTCATTCCAAAGGCCGGGAAGAGCTCTTACATAAATCCAAAGGATTTTAGGCCAATAAGTCTTTCCTCCTTTCTTCTAAAAACTTTGGAAAGGCTCATAGAAATCTATATTCGAAGTAGTATCAAACCTGATCTACTGTCTAATTCTCAGCATGCCTATACGAAAGGCAGATCTATAGAAACTGCACTCCACACTATAGTAGGTAGTATTGAGAAATCCTTTGAATATAAGGAATTCGCCCTGACGGCGTTCTTAAACATTGAAGGAGCATTTAATAATGTTAACCCAAATATGATCATATCAGAGCTTCAGACACTGGGCCTTAACAGCTCAATAGTTGATATGATTAAAAAGCTACTGACAAACAGAAGCATTACATCAAATCTTGGCAAATTCAAGGCAAAAAGGTTCGTTTGCAGAGGAACGCCGCAGGGGGGTGTACTATCTCCTCTACTGTGGAATCTGGCAGTAAATAAGATGCTCATGTCACTAAAAGGGCACGGCTGTAAGGCTGTTGCCTATGCAGATGATGTAGCATTAATTGCATGTGGCAAATTTCCAAACACACTGTGTGAAATTCTTCAGGATGCCTTAAATATACTCGTCTCATGGGCAGATGAGGCTGGCTTAGGTGTAAATCCGAACAAAACTGAACTAGTACTCTTCACTAGGAATAACAAACTTCCAATTTTAGTACCACCTTCGCTAAATGGCACTAGATTAACTTTTAATTATAGTGCAAGGTATCTTGGTCTGGTATTGGATAGGAAATTAAGTTGGAAAATTAACATTGAAGAAAGAGTTAGGAAAGCAACTGTAGCGCTATACTCTTGTAAAAAAGCGGTAGGTGGAAGATGGGGGCTATCACCTCGTATTGTTCACTGGCTTAACACAGCGGTCATTCGACCGATTCTTTTATACGGCATTGTGGTATGGTGGCCTGTCTTAGACAAGGTTACCTATTACAAAAAATTGCAAAGAGTTCAAAGGGCAGCTTCCATGTGCATCGGTGGTGCACTGAGGACTACACCGACTGACGCCTTGGAGGTCCTCTTTAATCTCGTTCCTCTAGACCTGCTAGGTAAACGGATGGCAGCCTGTGCTGGCATCAGACTCAGGGAAACTATCTGCTGGTCCGAGGGTAGAACAGGCCACTCAACTATCCTTAATAGCTTGCGGTCTGTACCCTCTAATTTGGACTATATTGTTCCAGTAATCTCATTCAATAAGGATTACGTAACTCACATTCCATCTAGGGATGACTGGAAGGGAGGAATCCCGGGGAGAAGGGGCCATATTAATTTCTACACAGATGGTTCCAAGCTAAATAACCAGGTGGGTTATGGTATTTACTCTAAGGAACTAAAAATTAGTATAGCTGCGAGATTACCAGACCACTGTAGCGTTTTTCAGGCAGAGGTTATAGCGATAGAAGAAGTAGCATCCTGGCTGAGGATGAATGTCGTATCCAGAAAGGATATAACCATTTATTCAGATAGTCAGGCTGCTATAAAATCTCTAGAATCAGTCTTCCTTAATTCACTAGTGGCCCAACAATGTCGCTCATCTCTAAATGAGATGGCCCAGCATTTTAATATTCACCTCATCTGGGTGCCAGGGCATAGGAACATTGATGGCAACTACAAAGCTGATGAACTTGCTAGGCAAGGGACTACTGCACAAATTCCTCAAGATAAGGAAGGTGTTGGCATGCCACTTGCTACCTGCAAGTTATTGCTTAAAGAAGAAATGGTAAAAAATGCTAACAAAAGGTGGACTCAAGGGTCAACTTGTAATATAACTAGGCAGATTTGGCCGAAATGGGATGCTAAGCGTTCGTCAGAACTGATTTCTCGCACTAGACATAGTGTCTCGACAGTTGTTGCAGTCATAACTGGACATTGCCTCATTGGCAGACATGCGGGGAGATTGGGTGTTAGGTCTTTTGCCTTTTGCAGAAGTTGCGGAGATGTGGAGGAGGAAGAAAACATAAAACATTTTCTCTGCTCCTGCCCCGCACTTGCTAGGAAACGCCACAAAACACTCGGTTCGTCTCTATTTGATGACCTGGATGACCTGAAGCATGTTGGTATAGGTCAGCTATCAAGTTTTATTAAGAGATCTGGTTGGTTCAGCGAGAGGGTATAGTGAGACACCCTGTGGTGTCACAATGGATCATTTTTTTGGTCTAAGTGAGTCAGTTCGCAACTGACTGCCACTCCTACCTAACCTAATGGACCGATTTTAATAAAATTTGGTTTGAAAATAAACTGAACCACAAGAAAATTACTTAGAAGCTCTTAATTCTTAAATGGGGCGTGGCATTACCCTTAATAGGAAAAAACGCTGTTTCGGCTGAACTGCGTCATCGATTTTGATAAAATGTGGTATGGTGTTAGATTGAATCTTGAGTAAAGATATTTCTTTTGAGTGCGCGGTGCCACGCCTCTAATAAGAAAACCGCTTTCACTGCTAAACTAATGGACCGATTTTGATAAAATTTGGTCAGGATCTAATAGGTCCATTAATTTAGCTGCGTCAACATATTTTTCTATTATGGGCATGTCACCGTCCTATTTAAAACAAATAACTAGCAGTAAAAACGTTTTTTTCTTATTAGAGGCGTGGCATTGTCCACTCAAAAGAAATATCTTTAGTAAGGATTCAATCTAGCACCATACCAAATTTTATCAAAATCGATGTCGCGGTTCAGCCGAAACAGATCTTTTTCGTATTAAGGGTGATGCCACGCCCCATTTAAGAACTCAGAGTTTCTAATTACTTTTCTTATGGTTGAGTCTATCTCCGAACCAAATTTTATTAAAATCGGTTTATTAGTTTAGCCATGACAACGTATTTTCCGTTAGGGGCGTGGCACCACCAACTATTGAAAAAAAAGTAGCCACTGCACTCCCTCTCTTCACAGCCTTCCTACAAAATAAAAAAATTAAGCGATTATGATTATGGATGCTTACCAACTGCCAATCAGATATCTAAAGGTAGGCGCCGTTTTATGGTCGCCATTTTCTTAAAAACAAAAAATTCGAAAACACCCGTTCTCATATGAAAGCTCTTGAGCATACGAACATTTTACATCTTAAAAACGTTTTCTGGCTGCGCTCAGTTTTGGGCAGACCTCTGTCCCGGTTGATGGAACGTCCCATATATATTTTTTTATATAAAAAAATCGAATGTTTTAAGTTTTTTACAGTTATTATATTAATTCAATTAAAGTGACTAATCTTTAAGGATTAATGGAAAACAAAACAAGTATTCAAAACAAGTTGATAAAATAAAATAATAATCAGTCAATTTTTTAAATTTAAATACTAAATTACAAAGTTATGTTTTTGAAATAAGCTTTTTCTTAGCGCTTTCGTTTTTAAAATGGCGGTTTTTTATGCGCTTTAGTGCAACTTGAATATCTTGTTTGTATATTTCTTTTGTATAACCCTCTTTTGAGAGACATTCTGAAAATTAAATGATATTTTATTGTATAGAATGGGTATAAATATACTTACCAAAGAAAATATTGTTCAGATTACTTAAATCTTTGAAGGTACGTTTGTTTTTTATGCCTTCATAATCATAGTCCAGCAATAAATTTGACGAAGTGATCTTTGGCAAGCATTTGCTTAAATTCCCTGTTAGAAGGGGACTGATAATAGTAACCTGAAATTGAAAAATATACAGAAGTATAAAAGGCGCATTAGCGACAGTTACAAGGTACTTAAAGGTACTCCTTCGTTAAGAGTGAAATAAAGTTATGAAAAACATCTCTAACTTACGTATTCGTCACGTTTATCCTCCATTTCTTTTTCTACACTTTCTAATTTTTCGCTATCTTTGTTAGGGAAAACAAAGTTCGTCTTTTTTCCTTAGTAAGGTTCTTAACCATGACATTGGTTGCAGCCTGCGATTTAATTAGGCTTTTTAACAACATTTTGCAGCTCTCAAGGCTTTCTGCAAAGAAGACTTACATTAAAAGATACATAACTGATCTATATAAATAAAATGATAGACGTTTTCGATGAACAGGATTCACGCAAAATCTACTGAATCAAATTTTTTTAGTCATCTTTCTTAGACGCTTGGTCTCAACATAGAATTAAAATTACAACGATATTCCTGTTAAATATCAAAATATTAAAGTTTTAAAATTGCTAAAAAAATTAATTTTACACATAGAAAGAAGCATGTAAGCATAACAAATCGTTTACTGGCAAGTTAGTGTGTTAGTTAGTGTGTCTGCGTTTTGTTTTTATATGGCAATGCAATGGAAGAGAATATTCAAATTTTACTCTCGCTCTCATTCTCAATTTGTTGACGCAGCAACGCGGAGTTTGTGAACAACGAAAAAAAAAATTACAGTACGCTCACACATAGAAGACACACATGCTGTCCTAAATGGCTTGACAACATGTGTGACTGTCAATATTGCTTTGCGTTCACATTTTCGTGCATGCCATCAAACATCAATTGCAAAACAATTTATGAGCGTCCACATCGAAGTGAACTGCATGAAATCCTATTTAAAATGAAAAAAGGTTCACTAGGCTTGACAGTCAGTTCACACAGGTTGGACAAGCCAGCAGGAAAATCAACAATTTTTGAAATCCATTCAACATGTGTGTCAAGCGGTCGTTCCTAGAGTTCACATTATCGAACATTGATGTTGGACAACATGTGTGATAATGTGTACTAGGCTAATTGAATGTGTTAGTTTTTGTGTGCTTTGTTTTTGTCTTTCACATGGCAATGCAATGGAATATTTATGGAATAGAAAACAACAACAACTCTAGATCTGTGAAGAAGAATCTAAAATTGACTGTAGCTCTATTTAAAAAAAGTAAATTGTTTGCCTTCGCAGAAAAACAGGCTACTCGTACAAAGTCGCGGGCATCTGCTAGTATTAAATAAAAACTGAAAAAGATGCTTACTGGTTATGGACTCTACTTCATTTTAAAGCAGTGCAGCACAAATGTTATCTGTAAATGAGATGGTAGACGGTAAATGCACTGTTTCAATATAAAAGTAATTTTATCTTACGTGGTATTTAATTTTAATTTTGAAACGTTGTTGCAGTTGTAAAGGTTATCTTTTCCATTTTGTTTGTTCTGTGAAATTCGAATTGAAGAGTTCTAATACAGCTAAAATTGAATAAGTTTGGGTTAAACTTAATGAGTACGGGAGGCAGCGTTGAAAATGACATAATCATTTCATCCCGTTTGGTTCCTATTTTGATTTATTACTTTCGGGAAGCAATATTATGATGAAAGAGTCAGCTGCTTTATTAATGATGGGGCTAGTAATGAAATTTTAACATTTTTTGTACTAGTGGCTTGCTTTCCGAGTTATTGAGCGAAGTTTTTTTAACCACCTCCAACATTATTCTAGAGACTGACGCTTGTTTCGATTATTAGCCATATTTTAATTATAAATTACAAAAAGAAAATTAGATGGGTTAAAAGCCCATGAAAAATGCATTGGGCTGTATGTTAATCAGCTCTTGTGTTCAAAATTGGAATATTCAAAAATGATGAACCTGACGGAAGGCACATCAATTTAAAATTTACAAAATTTTCTTCAATTATTTCTTCCACGGTACTTTCTGAATCAGAAAAAAAATACAGCAATTCACACGCGAGACTTACTTATCGCGCACTTCAATTTTTCTCAAGAATGATAGATACATTCATTCATGAATTTTTCTGATACTTAAAAAACTAAAAGCAAAAATCAAATACATGAAATGTCAAACTTTGATAGTTTGCTTATGCATTACACATACGCTTACCATATCATGCATATTTTCTCCATCTAAGTATAATATATGAAATCAATGATTACAAGTCGTAAAAACGGTAATGCATGGTCCCAAAAACTGCTGGGTGCTTGTATGAGTTCTCGTGGCATAATGAATACTATTATCGCCTGAGGTCGAAATTCGACCGTTAGCATTACATTTTAATCTTGGAAGAATTTTGCAGGCCTATTAACAAAACGTTTTTGTTCATTGACTACGATCTTATTTAGTTTCACCTCACCTCACCTCACCTCACCTCACCTCACCTCACCTCACCTCACCTCACCTCACCTCACCTCACCTCACCTCACCTATTAAGCGGTCTATTTTGATTGAAAATTGTCCTTTCTGATCCCTTTACCGTTCAGTCCGACCCGATATCATTCTCCTTCAAGGCACAACACAACTATATTTTTCGCTTGATACTTTTCAGTAACAAAAAACTAAACTGTAAAGAGCGTTTTTCTTATCATGTTGTTTATCCCTCTCTTCCTTAGGGTGCAATCTATCTCCATATCAAATTTCATCAAAATCGATCCATTAGTTTAGCTGTGAAAACATATTTTCCTATTGGGGGCGTGACACCGTCCACTTTAAGCCGAATACCTTTTCTCAAGGTTCAATCTATCTCTGTATCAAATTCCATAAAAATCGGTCCATTAGTTTAGCAGTGAAAACTATTTTCCTGTTAGGAGCAGTGCCATCAAAAGAACTTAGAGCTTATAGTATTCTTTTTAGGGATCAATCTATATTAAAACTAAATTTCATCAAAATCGGAGCATTACTTAAGTCGTAGAGACGTTTCTTCTTGTTAGGGGCGTGTCACCGCCCACTCTAAACAAATATTTGTTTTCCAGGTTCAACCTATCTCCATGTCAAATTTCATCAAAATCGACGGCGCACAGTGTTGTATTTTGAGAAAAAATGGACAAAATCAAATTCCCGTCGATAGGAATGCCCAAAAAAAACGAGGTCGGTCTCATTCGAAAGGTGATTTCATGCTTTTTTTAGAAAAATTGTCCCGAATCGAAATCCCAGCTTTGGGCGTTTCTCAGAAATGCCCAAAATATGGTATTTTTCAATTTTAGACAGTTTTTCCCAATTTTAGTACAATTTTGACTCGTATACATATCCGATGATAATTTATTTTGAAAGTCGAGAAAAATACCTTTAATTTGGTATTTTAAAAATTTTTCTAGGTGCTTGGTATCGAAAAATACATCTATATTTAATTAGGGGTAAATTAACGTTAATCTATTATATAAAACTCATTTTTTGTCTGTCCGTCTGTCTGTCTGTCTCTTTTGCACGCGGAAACTATCCAGCCGATTTTGATGAAATTTTTACAGTATGTTCGCATCGATCGGGCGGGTGTCATAGGCTATAAAACTTTTATTTAGGGTACATATTTAGGGTGGCCCTCATACACAAATATTTTAAAAATAGCGATTTCTCCAAGACTGGCAAATCGATTCTCATGAAATTTACACAGTATGGCTTTTATGTTAAGGGGCACAGATTGAATGGTAAAAATTTTATTTAGGGTGCATACTTAGGGTGGCCCTCATACAAATATATTCGTTTTTCGGGCTATTTTTAGTGCGAGTTCAATTAATTCAACATTGTTATTACATTGAGCTGCGAATTCTTCAGCTCGTCTGTACATAGTTTTTTCGCTAACATTTTCACTGTTATCGAAAATATCCAGTCTTTTTCTTCCACCATTAAAAGCACGTTGTTTTTTTCGAGGTCTTCCAGGTTTATCATGCCGGCTCATGATAATATAGTAGTAATATTGAAATATAAGTGATAATATTGAACACGGATTACAAGAAAATACTCATTAAATTTCACACGCAATTTCACAAAATCACTCACTACGCGACACTATAAATCACGAACTATCGATCAACCTGTCGCTTCGCTGTCTTGAATTGTATTGTGCTCAATTTTAGTCTGTACAATGTATACACGAATGAAAATGCTAAGACGCAGTTTCAAAAATCACTTATTATGCGTATTATAACTAAATACGGAGAAAATATGGAGAAATCGCTATTTTTAAAATATTTGTGTATGAGGGCCACCCTAAATAAAAGTTTTGTGGTCTAAGCTATGCTTCTTAACATTAGAGATACGTAGTGTGAATTCGATGTGAATTGATTTATTTGCCTTCGTGAAAATGATATTTAAAAATATATTTGTATGAGGGCCACCCTAAGTATGCACCCTAAATAAAATTTTTACCATTCAATCTGTGCCCCTTAACATAAAAGCCATACTGTGTAAATTTCATGAGAATCGATTTGCCAGTCTTGGAGAAATCGCTATTTTTAAAATATTTGTGTATGAGGGCCACCCTAAATATGTACCCTAAATAAAAGTTTTATAGCCTATGACACCCGCCCGATCGATGCGAACATACTGTAAAAATTTCATCAAAATCGGCTGGATAGTTTCCGCGTGCAAAAGAGACAGACAGACAGACGGACAGACAAAAAATGAGTTTTATATAATAGATTAACGTTAATTTACCCCTAATTAAATATAGATGTATTTTTCGATACCAAGCACCTAGAAAAATTTTTAAAATACCAAATTAAAAGTATTTTTCTCGACTTTCAAAATAAATTATCATCGGATATGTATACGAGTCAAAATTGTACTAAAATTGGGAAAAACTGTCTAAAATTGAAAAAGACCATATTTTGGGCATTTCTGAGAAACGCCCAAAGCTGGGATTTCGATTCGGGACAATTTTTCTAAAAAAAGCATGAAATCACCTTTCGAATGAGACCGACCTCGTTTTTTTTGGGCATTCCTATCGACGGGAATTTGATTTTGTCCATTTTTTCTCAAAATACAACACTGTGCGGCGGCTCAGCCGTGACAGCGTTTTTTCCCATTTTGTATGGGGAAATCATAGGTCCATGTTAACTTTATTTTACCTGCCCTAACGGAAACATACACACATTATATTTTTTTTCTGCACATCTATGGAACAGTACCTTTCCAATGATATAAGTGTACCACAAGTTTCGAGTATATTAATATACTAGCAGATGCCCGCTAATTTGTACGCGTAGCCTGTTTTTCTGCGAAGGCAAACAATTTAATTTTTTTTAAATAGAACTACAGTCAAATTTTGATTCTTCTTCACAGATCTAGAGTCGTTGTTGTTTTCTCTTCAATAAATATGCCATTGCATTGCCAACATATTCAATTAGCCCAGTTCACATTATCACACATGCTGTCCAACATGGCTTGACAACATCAATATTCGATAATGTGAACTCTAGGAGCGACCGCTTGACACACTTGTTGGATGGATTTCAAAAATTGTTGATTTTTCTGCTGGCTTGTCCAACCATACAACCTGTTTGAGCTAACTGTCAAGCCTAGTGAACATTTTTCATTTTATGCAGTTTATTTCAATGTGGACGATCATAAATTGTTCTGCAATTGATCTTTGGTGGCATGCTCGATAATGTGAACGCAATATTGACAGTCACAGATGTTGTCAAGCCATGGACAGCATGTGTGTTTTCTATGTGTGAACCTACTGTAATTTTTTTTCATACTTCATTGTTCACAAATTCCGCGTTGTTGCGTTGACAAATTGAGAGCGAGAGTAAAATTTGAATGTTCTATTGTTTCTCTTAAATAAATATTCCAAGTGGAAGACACAAAACAAAGCAGACACGCTATGGGCAAAGAGAATGTCCAAGAAATGCAACACTGATCGGACGGTGAAAATAGAATTAAATCTAAATCGACGGCAGGTCCCCAGTAATACTCCGCAAATCTGTTCAATTTCACATGATCAAGTATGGTATAATTTTTGACAGCGTATATTCGTCGCCGCTTTACCGCCACCGCTCTAATTCTGCGGCTACCATAATTCTGTTCAAAGCATAACACATTCCATTCCATTCTCATCTGTGAACATACTGTAATTTTTTTTCATTCTTTATTGCTCAAAAATTCCGCGTTGTTGTGTTGACAAATTGAGAATGAGAGCGCGAGCGAGAGCGAGAGTAAAATTCCGTTTTTTGTCTTCCATTGCATTGCCATATAAAAACAAAACGCACACACCCTTACTAACCCACTGACTTGTCATTAAACGATTTGTTATGCTTACATGCTTCTTTCTATGTGTGAAATTCATTTTCTTAGCAATTTTAAAACTTCAATATTTTGATATTTAAGAGGAATATCGTAATAACTTTGATCCTATGTAAAGACCAAGCGCCTAAGAAAGATAACTAAAAAAATTTGATCGAAATTGATTCAGTAGATTTTGCGTGAATCCCGATCATCGAAAACAGCTATCATTTTATTTGTATAGATATAGAAGATGTATACATTAGGGGGTTTTTTTTCAAACTTTAGGACAGGGATTTTCTTTATTTTTTCTTATATTATAGCTTGAGGAATAAAAATAATTCTCCCAACACTTGAGCTTCCTAGCTCTAACCTGAAAACTGCGCGGACAGAGTTTCAATTCCGTTGAAATTTAACGAAAAAACCGACTTACTAAAACGTAGAAAAAGTTTGCTTTAGGTGCCAAGATATAGCGTTTTGGGTTTTTTAGTTGAATGGGGGTCGCCACCCACTGTTGTAAAACCACGCCAACATTTTTCGTATGACTAAAAATACGGCAAAAATACACCGGAAGAAGGTAATTTTTTTTTTTTTTTTACAAAATTTGCGGTGCTGTGTGCCTATATAATAGAATCGGGTTTGAAGAAAATTGTCCCAAAATTTCAGCTTCCTAGATCAAACTTTCGAACTGTTTTTTAGTACAATTCGTATGAAAAGCCAAAAAACAAAACAACGAAAAACAGATTTTTTTTTTTTTGCGTTTTAGTAAATTTTCTGATTTTCGTTGATTTGCTTTTTCGTTTTTCATACGAATTGTACTAAAAAACAAAGTGATTGCGCGGTTCGCAGGTTTGATCTAGAAAGCTGAAATTTTGGGAGAATTTTCTTCAAACCCAAACAATTCCTGATCAATTCCTGGTAGCAAGAAAAGCATTGCAGCAATGATTTTTACTAGAAATGCGCTGTATTAGCCAAAAACTTGCAACTTGTGCTACTTGGGTACTTTAGTAGTAGATTGAATACTTTTGCCTTGTAGAAATACTTTTATACTTTTCGGTGAAATATAATACTTTTCGGTGAAATGTCATACATACTTTTGACTGCTTTTGAATTTTTCATTCGTAAAATGTTTTTTGTTAACTGAAATTTAGAACCTTTTTTTTTTAGTAAATTATGCAAATGGAAGATAAGATAGATGTGGAGGTGTGAGTGAAATAAATGTCATATTGGTAATGTTTTCGGTGAAGTAGAAGTGGGGACCTTATTTTTTTACTACTTTACTAGGCAGGTTATCTGGTAACCCTTGTGACAACATTTACATCCAATTTTTCAAGTAAGTCCTTGCAAAATAAATTATTCACTTCCATATAATACGAGTAAAATATAATATACTATAATATAATATAATATAATATAATATAATATAATATAATATAATATAATATAATATAATATAATATAATATAATATAATATAATATAATATAATATAATATAATATAATATAATATAATATAATATAATATAATATAATATAATATAATATAATATAATATAATATAATATAATATAATATAATATAATATAATATAATATAATATAATATAATATAATATAATATAATATAATATAATATAATATAATATAATATAATATAATATAATATAATATAATATAATATAATATAATATAATATAATATAATATAATAATATAATATAATATAATATAATATAATATAATATAATATAATATAATATAATATAATATAATATAATATAATATAATATTGTAGCGAAATTTGGTTTATGCTAGAAGACTCTTGAAATAAATACCAACGAAAAGAAACTAAACGATATTAGCACCATCTAGCGCAAAATGCTAACAATAATAAACCAAACAGACGCTGCAGTAAACAATAAAAAGTCAACAACCGAGAGAATTTATCGCCGTCGTACAACGTACAACGCCATCTAACATCTAGCATAATAGCTAGCTCAACGTCAGTGTGCCATGCATTGTGGTGAATTGTGGATAGTAGTAGAATGCACGCTACAAAGTAGCACTAGTAGGTTGTAGATAATAGTAGAATATACGCCATCTGGCAGCTTGTAGTTTATTCGAGAAAGTGATGCCTGTAGTATAAAAGGGTGTCATTTGAGTTTTCGGATACAGTTGTAGTTCAACAGTGAAGTGGAACACTTGAATTAAAAGTAATAAAGTGAATACAGTGTGATCCGTAGTAAAGTAAAACAGTTTTCTATACAGTGTTAAATTAATATTAGAATTTGAACGTTAATAAAATAAACCATTTTATAACTAAATAAGTTTGTGTGTTTTTAATTGTTACACAATCCAGTGATCGAACTCAGAAAAGTGTGAGAGATCGGAATTATCGTCAAAGGGACAGAAATTTCGTAACAATTGGTGTCAGAAGTGGGATTGTGTAAAAGAATTAACAATCAATTTAAATAAAAAATAAAAATAAATAAATAAAAATGGTCAAGTTTGAAGATCTGAAAGTGGATCAACTGAAGAAGGAGCTGCAGCAGCTGAATCTGCAATCTACTGGCGGAAAGGTGGAGTTACAGAAACGCTTACGGCAGGCTCTTGAGGCTCAAGGTGTAAACCTGGAAGAGCATGAATTTTATAGTGATGTATCAGAATCAGCAGCGAAAGTGGAAGAAGCTTCTGGATCAGCGGCAAGTGGCGAAGTTGTAGATATGTCAAAGTTCGAGAAAATGTTAATGGCGATGACGCAGGCCATTCGAGAAGAAATTGGTCAGAGCTTAAGTCAAAATACACTACAGATGAATAGCAATATCCAGACCATTCGAGAAGAAATCGGTCAGAGCTTAAGTCAAAATGCACTGCAAATGGACCAGAAGTTAAATCAGAACGCGCTGCAGATCCAGACGGTTCGGGAAGAAATTGATCAGAGCTTAAGTCAAAATGCACTGCAAATAGACGAGAAGTTAAGTCAAAATGCACTGCAAATAGACCAAAAGTTAAGTCTGAACGCGACGCAGATCCACGAGGCTGTTCGAACGGAGGTTGCCAAAATGGTAGATGGCCTCGATGAAAAAGTGACTGAATTACGAGATGACGTTGAATCATTCAAAGGAGAAGTTCAAAATAATTTTGAGTACGTTAATAAAAGGATTCAACAGTTGGAAATAAGTGAACCAACCACTCAAGCTATAAGAGAAATCAGCGCAGAGAGGCTTAAGGCACCCTCATTCGATGGAACAACGCCATTTAGTGTTTTCAAGCTCCAGTTCGAAACAACATCTGGTCACAATCGTTGGGATAACGAAAGCGCAGCTGCAGCGCTAATTGTGGCATTAAAAGGCGCAGCTGCAGAAGTATTGCAAACAGTTCCAGTGGGGGAGCAGAAAAATTACAAGGCGGTCATGGATGCCTTACAGCGAAAATATGGCAGTGACCACATGAAGCAGATTCACAGATTGGAGTTGAAAAGTCGTATCCAGAAATCTGGTGAGTCCTTGCAGGAGTATGCTGCGGATATTGAGCGATTGGCACACCTTTCCTATCCTGACGAGTTAAGTGTCGTAGCAGAAAAATTCAAAATAGAGGCGTTTATTGACGGCATACCCGAAGACGACATTTAATGAAACAGTAACGGTTGCCCTCACGCAGGAGACGATTGCGTTAACATGCCGCCCATCACTGAAAACTCGTCGGATGGAGGTGGAGGCTGAAAAGAAAAATTCATCGTTCGCCAGCGGTAGCTTCAGCGGAAAATGCTACAATTGTGGTAAGCAGGGACACATGGCACGTGACTGCAAATCACGTCGTAAACGATCTGCATCACGTTCACCAAAAAGAAGAATTGGAAATAGGATGAACGATGGCGAAAATGTTAGCGAGCAGCAGTCGTTAAACTAAAGAGAGTCAGTACAGCGGGGCGTGAGCTGACTCTTACAGATGATTGCCCCATAGTCTTGGTTTCGAAGCTCTGCCGAAATTCCAACAGCCTTACCATCGGTGGAAAAATCAACGGAAGACCATGTGAGCTTACTTTGGATACAGGCGCATCGCATTCAATTGTGAGGAAAGACTTATTTGAAAGACGACGAGTAACGCCGTTAAATGGGATCCAATTGAGAACAGCGACAGGAGAAATTGCGCAAATAGTAGGAAAGGTTACAGCGAGTATTCTCATCGGCAACAAAACTGTGGAACATGATTTTATTGTTGCAAACATCACCGATGAGGTTATCATTGGCGTGGACTTCATGATTCGACACGGGTTCACTTTGGATCTTAAAAAAAAAACGTTAAGGTATGCCAATGTAGAGTTGCCTTTAGACATTGGCTGTGGACAAAAATTATCAATAGCAAGAGTCTACATTAGTGAGCGCTGTCGAATTGAACCCAATACCGAAGAAATTATTTGGGCCACAACAAATGAAGACTGTGGGACAAGCCATCTGTGGGTAGTGGAAGCAGATAAGAAAAATTTTAAGAAAGACCTGATTATTGGAAAGACCCTAGTAAACACAAGAATAGACAGAAAAATACCGGTGCGAATTTTGAATCCAACAAATAAGCCGAAATAGATGCAAAAAGGTGAACTAATAGCGCAATGTGAGAAAGTTACGGCTGTGATAAATTGTGAAAATAACCAGCAGAACACACAAGGCCCAACTTTAACGAAATCGTCGGCCATGGAAGTATTGACGAAAGAATGGACGAAGGAGTTGTCTGCCCAGAACAAAAATAAAGCAAAAAGGTTTCTGCAAAAACATTGGCGGATATTTGCGTCCAAAGGAGAAAATAATGGCCGAACATCAGTTGTCAAACATCGTATTGATACAGGTGATTTTCAGCCGATTCGTCAACCTCCAAGGAGGCTAGCACTCGCTAAGAGAGAAGAAGTGACGGGCCTTATAGAAGATATGGCGCGAGAAAATGTCATTGCACCATCAGAAAGCCCATGGAGTTCACCGGTCGTACTTGTGAAGAAAAAGGATGGAAGTATGCGATTCTGTGTGGATTACAGAAAACTGAATGACGTCACCAAAAAAGACAGCTACCCGTTACCCAGAATCGATGATACACTGGATACGTTATCTGGAGCAACATGGTTTTCCACCCTGGACTTACAAAGTGGATATTGGCAGGTGGAAATAGATGAAAAAGACAAAGAGAAAACTGCCTTTAGTATTGGGAATGGTCTATGGCAGTTCAACGTCATGCCGTTTGGTCTTTGTAACGCTCCAGCTACGTTTGAACGGTTAATGGAACGAGTTCTCAAAGGACTACATTGGAAGACTTGTCTAGTGTATCTCGATGACATAATCATCATGGGTAAAGATTTTGATGACCACTTGAAAAATCTGGAGGAAGTGTTTGAGCGCTTGGAGACAGCTGGACTAAAATTAAGTGCGAAAAAGTGCTCACTTTTCCAGCGTGAAGTCAAATATCTGGGGCACAAGGTTACGTCAGAAGGAATACACACAGATGAAGATAAAATAAAAGCTGTGAAAAATTGGCCACGTCCATCTAATCTTCATGAGTTGCGAAGTTTTCTGGGTCTATGCACTTATTACAGACGCTTTGTTCCTGGTTTCGCAAATGTTGCAGGCAGTCTACATGAGCTGACACAGAAAAATCGAAAATTCGAATGGAGTGGGGTACAGGAAACTGCATTCCAAAAGCTGAAAGAATTACTGTCTACAGCGCCAATACTCGCGTACCCAATACCCGGCAAAGAATTTGTATTGGACACCGATGCGAGTGGCCATGGTATTGGAGGAGTTTTGTCCCAAATCATCAATGGACAAGAAAAAGTCGTCGCATATTTCAGCAAAATTCTGTCGAAACCTGAGAGGAATTATTGCGTAACTCGGAGAGAGTTACTGGCAGTAATGGAATGCGTGAAACACTTCCATAAGTACTTATATGGACAGCACTTTCTCCTGAGGACAGACCATGCGGCATTAAGGTGGCTACTTCAATTCAAGGATCCTGAAGGTCAAATCGCACGGTGGATAGAACGCTTGCAGAGCTATGATTTCACCATAGAGCATCGCAAAGGAAGCCAGCATGGAAATGCGGATGCACTTTCCCGTCGTCCATGTAAAATTGAATGCGGTCATTGTTCGCGAACAGAAAATAAAGCAGGAACAATTGATGTGCGCCTTTTGAACGTTTTGCCTGAAGAAAAGTGGACAAAAGAGGAGGTAAAACGGGACCAGCGCAATGATACAGATTTGGCAACTATAATTAAGTATAAGGAGCTGGGTAGGAAACCGGCGTGGCAAGAAATTTCAAATGAAAGCCAAATCTGTAAAGCATACTGGGCGCAATGGCAAAGTTTGGAGTTGCATGACGGTTGTCTCTACCGAATCTGGGAAAGCGAGGATGGTAAAACTCGCTCAAAACTGCTGGTTATTCCAAAGGCCAAATTTAAGGAAATAATCGAGGATTATCACAATGGATCGAGTGGTGGACATCTGGGCATAACGAAAACCACAGAGAAAATAAAGAAACGGTTTTATTGGGTAGGATGCCAAGAATCAGTTGCTGACTGGATCCGCCGTTGTGACCAATGTGCAATTGCTAAAGGACCAAGGCAACGCACTCGGGGAAAAATGCATCAGTATAACGTTGGAGCTCCCTTTGAGAGGATAGCCATGGATATAGCGGGACCTTTTCCAATCAGCAATGCAGGAAATAAATACATCCTTGTGGTAATTGATTATTTCAGTAAGTGGCCAGAAGTATATCCCATTCCCAATCAAGAAGCAAAAACAGTGGCAGACATTTTCATCAAAAATTGGATTTGCCGATATGGAGCTCCACTTGAGTTGCATTCCGACCAAGGACGAAATTTTGAGTCGACACTTTTTAAGGAGGTTTGTGACATGCTTGGAATACAGAAGACACGCACCACAGCTTTGCATCCTCAGTCCGATGGCATGGTCGAAAGGTTCAACCGTACTCTAGAGGAACATTTAAAAAAGGTTGTCAATAAAGGACAAAAAGATTGGGATGAGCACCTACCAATGTTTCTGATGGCTTATCGGTCGGCAATACACGATACCACTACAGTCACGCCAGCAAAAGCCATTTTTGGTACGGACTTAAGGCTTCCAGCAGATTTGAAGTACGGAGTAAGCGTTGTCCCGGAAACGACCCATGCTGACGATTACATGTCGCGGAAAAGAGAAGAATTAGCAGATATACACGAGCTTATTAGAAGACGTACTCAATTGGCTAGCGACAAGATGAAAGCTCGGTATGACCTGCGAGCAAATACTGAAGGGTTCAAAGAAGGTCAATTAGTGCTGCTACATAACCCACAACGAAAACGAGGCTTGTCTCCTAAATTACAGACTCATTGGGAGGGACCTTACCGGATCGTCACAAGGATTAATGATGTTGTGTATCGAATCCAAAAATACCCCGGGAGCAAAAGTAAATTAAAGGTAGTCCACATCGAAAGGCTGGCACCTTATACTAGGGACGGGAGAGACTCTTGTTCGGGGACGAACAAGTTTAAGCGGAGGGCAGTGTAGCGAAATTTGGTTTATGCTAGAAGACTCTTGAAATAAATACCAACGAAAAGAAACTAAACGATATTAGCACCATCTAGCGCAAAATGCTAACAATAATAAACCAAACAGACGCTGCAGTAAACAATAAAAAAGTCAACAACCGAGAGAATTTATCGCCGTCGTACAACGTACAACGCCATCTAACATCTAGCATAATAGCTAGCTCAACGTCAGTGTGCCATGCATTGTGGTGAATTGTGGATAGTAGTAGAATGCACGCTACAAAGTAGCACTAGTAGGTTGTAGATAATAGTAGAATATACGCCATCTGGCAGCTTGTAGTTTATTCGAGAAAGTGATGCCTGTAGTATAAAAGGGTGTCATTTGAGTTTTCGGATACAGTTGTAGTTCAACAGTGAAGTGGAACACTTGAATTAAAAGTAATAAAGTGAATACAGTGTGATCCGTAGTAAAGTAAAACAGTTTTTCTATACAGTGTTAAATTAATATTAGAATTTGAACGTTAATAAAATAAACCATTTTATAACTAAATAAGTTTGTGTGTTTTTAATTGTTACACAATCCAGTGATCGAACTCAGAAAAAGTGTGAGAGATCGAAATTATCGTCAAAGGGACAGAAATTTCGTAACAATATAATATAATATAATATAATATAATATAATATAATATAATATAATATAATATAATATAATATAATATATATAATATAATATAATATAATATAATATAATATAATATAATAATATAATATAATATAATATAATATAATATAATATAATAATATATATAATATAATATAATATAATATAATATAATATAATATATATAATATAATATAATATAATATAATATAATATAATATAATATATATAATATAATATAATATAATATAAATATAATATAATATAATATAATATAATATATAATATAATATAATATAATATAATATAATATAATATAATATAATATAATATAATATAATATAATATAATATAATATAATATAATATAATATAATATAATATAATATAATATAATATAATATAATATAATATAATATATATAATATAATATAATATAATATAATATAATATAATATAATATAATATAATATAATATAATATAATATAATATAATATAATATAATATAATATAATATAATATAATATAATATAATATAATATAATATAAATATAATATAATATAATATAATATAATATAATATAATATAATATAATATAATATAATATATATAATATAATATAATATAATATATATAATATAATATAATATATAATATAATATAATATAATATAATATAATATAATATAATATAATATAAAT